>WNWK01000199.1:116535-289035 GCA_009830355.1 Cherax destructor | reverse complement strand
AAGATAGCGTGGTTTCTGTGTTGTGACGGGGAAGGCATCTCAAGATAGCGTGGTTGTCTGTGTTGTGACGGGGAAGGCATCTCAAGATAGCGTGGTTGTCTGTGTTGTGACGGGAAAGGCATCTCAAGATAGCGTGGTTGACTGTGTTGTTACGTGGAAGGCATCTCAGGATAGCGTGGTAGTCTGTGTTGTGACGGGGAAGGCATCTCAAGATAGCGTAGTTGACTGTGTTGTGACGTGGAAGGCATCTCAGGATAGCGTGGTTGTCTGTGTTGTGACGGGGAAGGCATCTCAAGATAGCGTGGTTGACTGTGTTGTGACGTGGAAGGCATCTCAAGATAGCGTGGTTGACTGTGTTGTGACGTGGAAGGCATCTCAGGATAGCGTGGTTGTCTGTGTTGTGACGGGGAAGGCATCTCAAGATAGCGTGGTTGTCTGTGTTGTGACGTGGAAGGCATCTCAAGATAGCGTGGTTGTCTGTGTTGTGACGGGGAAGGCATCTCAAGATAGCGTGGTTGACTGTGTTGTGACGGGGAAGGCATCTCAAGATAGCGTGGTTGACTGTGTTGTGACGGGGAAGGCATCTCAAGATAGCGTGGTTGACTGTGTTGTGAAGGGGAAGGCATCTCAAGATAGCGTGGTTGACTGTGTTGTGAAGGGGAAGGCATCTCAAGATAGCGTGGTTGACTGTGTTGTGAAGGGGAAGGCATCTCAAGATAGCGTGGTTGACTGTGTTGTGAAGGGGAAGGCATCTCAAGATAGCGTGGTTAACTGTGTTGTGAAGGGGAAGGCATCTCAAGATAGCGTGGTTGACTGTGTTGTGAAGGGGAAGGCATCTCAAGATAGCGTGGTTGACTGTGTTGTGACGGGGAAGGCATCTCAAGATAGCATGGTTGACTGTGTTGTGACGGGGAAGGCATCTCAAGATAGCGTGGTTGACTGTGTTGTGACGGGGAAGGCATCTCAAGATAGCGTGGTTGACTGTGTTGTGACGGGAGAGGCATCTCAAGATAGCATGGTTGACTGTGTTGTGACGGGGAAGGCATCTCAAGCTAGCGTGGTTGTCTGTGTTGTGACGGGGAAGGCATCTCAAGATAGCGTGGTTGACTGTGTTGTGACGGGAACGACATCTCAAGATAGCGTGGTTGACTGTGTTGTGACGGAGAAGGCATCTCAAGATAGCGTGGTTGACTGTGTTGTGACGGTGAAGGCATCTCAAGATAGCGTGGTTGACTGTGTTGTGAAGGGGAAGGCATCTCAAGATAGCGTGGTTGACTGTGTTGTGAAGGGGAAGGCATCTCAAGATAGCGTGGTTGACTGTGTTGTGAAGGGGAAGGCATCTCAAGATAGCGTGGTTGACTGTGTTGTGAAGGGGAAGGCATCTCAAGATAGCGTGGTTGACTGTGTTGTGAAGGGGAAGGCATCTCAAGATAGCGTGGTTGACTGTGTTGTGAGGGAAGGCATCTCAAGATAGCGTGGTTGACTGTGTTGTGAAGGGGAAGGCATCTCAAGATAGCGTGGTTGACTGTGTTGTGACGGGAAGGCATCTCAAGATAGCTGGTTGACTGTGTTGTGACGGGAAGGCATCTCAAGATAGCGTGGTTGACTGTGTTGTGACGGGAAGGCATCTCAAGATAGCGTGGTTGACTGTGTTGTGACGGGAAGGCATCTCAAGCTAGCGTGGTTGTCTGTGTTGTGACGGGAAGGCATCTCAAGATAGCGTGGTTGACTGTGTTGTGACGGGAAGCATCTCAAGATAGCGTGGTTGACTGTGTTGTGACGGAGAAGGCATCTCAAGATAGCGTGGTTGACTGTGTTGTGAAGGGGAAGGCATCTCAAGATAGCGTGGTTGACTGTGTTGTGAAGGGGAAGGCATCTCAAGATAGCGTGGTTGACTGTGTTGTGAAGGGAAGGCATCTCAAGATAGCGTGGTTGACTGTGTTGTGACGGGGAAGGCATCTCAAGATAGCGTGGTTGACTGTGTTGTGACGGGGAAGGCATCTCAAGCTAGCGTGGTTGTCTGTGTTGTGACGGGGAAGGCATCTCAAGATAGCGTGGTTGACTGTGTTGTGACGGGGAAGGCATCTCAAGATAGCGTGGTTGACTGTGTTGTGACGGAGAAGGCATCTCAAGATAGCGTGGTTGACTGTGTTGTGACGGGGAAGGCATCTCAAGATAGCGTGGTTGACTGTGTTGTGACGGGGAAGGCATCTCAAGATAGCGTGGTTGACTGTGTTGTGACGGGGAAGGCATCTCAAGATAGCGTGGTTGACTGTGTTGTGACGGGGAAGGCATCTCAAGATAGCGTGGTTGTCTGTGTTGTGACGGGAAGGCATCTCAAGATAGCGTGGTTGACTGTGTTGTGACGGGGAAGGCATCTCAAGATAGCTGGTTGACTGTGTTGTGACGGGGAAGGCATCTCAAGATAGCGTGGTTGACTGTGTTGTGACGGGGAAGGCATCTCAAGATAGCATGGTTGACTGTGTTGTGACGGGGAAGGCATCTCAAGATAGCGTGGTTGACTGTGTTATGACGGGGAAGGCATCTCAAGATAGCGTGGTTGACTGTGTTGTGACGGGGAAGGCATCTCAAGATAGCGTGGTTGACTCCAGCAAGTCATCTGCCATAACAATTAGAAATGTTTACTGTTGGCTGTTCATTAAGGTAGTTTATTATGGCGTCCTTCACAGTAACAGAACCATTGAATTACATGATCTGTCAGTTTCTTTCACTACAAGTTCTTCTTTTGTATGTGGGTTGGAAAGTTCTGTATAATGAGTGAGTTGGTTAGTGTTAACCTTTGTAGTGTCTTATTCAAGTCGCTAATGACTCTGTCTTTCCGAGAGTACCTTGATGTTGGTTAATGTTAACTTTGATGTTGGTTAATGTTAACCTTGATGTTGGTTAATGTTAACCTTGATCTTGGTTAATGTTAACCTTGATGTTGGTTAATGTTAACCTTGATGTTTACTAGATGAAGATTCCCAAATGTTGCACAGGTGTTTCAGTCTTCAGAAATAAAGTTGTTTGTTTATTTGTATTTTTGTTTCGACAAGACGGCCGCTAGTGCCCGAAACTACGTCATAGCTAGTGCGCGAAACTACGTCATAGCTAGTGCGCGAAACTACGTCATAGCTAGTGCCCGAAACTACGTCATAGCTAGTGCCCGAAACTACGTCATAGCTAGTGCCCGAAACTACGTCATAGCTAGTGCCCGAAACTACGTCATAGCTAGTGAGCGAAACTACGTCATAGCTAGTGAGCGAAACTACGTCATAGCTAGTGGCGAAAACTACGTCGTAGCAGGACAACGCGCAAGCTAGTGAGCGAAACTACGTCATAGCAGTGAGCGAAGCGAACAGCAGAGGCAACACTATTGAAGTCGAGAACATGACTAATATACATGAGTCATTCCAGGAGCACGAGAGAGGCACCTATTGAAGTCTGGAGAAGCATGACTAATTATAAATGAATATATTCCAGGATGTCGACGGTGTTTAGAGCCCGCCATGATAGCATGGTAGCATGGTAGCATGATAGCATGATAGCATGGTAGCATGATAGCATGTACATGTAGCATGGTAGCATGATAGCATGGTAGCATGATAGCATGGTAGCATGATAGCATGGTAGCATGATAGCATGGTAGCATGATAGCATGGTAGCATGATAGCATGATAGCATGATAGCATGATAGCATGGTAGCATGATAGCATGGTAGCATGATAGCATGGTAGCATGATAGCATGATAGTATGGTAGCATGATAGCATGATAGCATGATAGCATGATAGCATGGTAGCATGATAGCATGGTAGCATGATAGCATGGTAGCATGGTAGCATGGTAGCATGGTAGCATAATAGCACCTCACACAAAAATTGTTTTGTAGTGATTGCAAAGTATTAGTAAACTGTTCATATATTCACGTCTGCTGCCTGCACTGCTTAACAGCGAGCAGCACCAGGGAGCACTGCAGGAGACCTACTGCACCAGGGAGCACTGCAGGAGACCTACTGCACCAGCGAGCACTGCAGGAGACCTACTGCACCAGGGAGCACTGCAGGAGACCTACTGCACCAGCGAGCACTGCAGGAGACCTACTGCACCAGCGAGCACTGCAGGAGACCTACTGCACCAGCGAGCACTGCAGGAGACCTACTGCACCAGCGAGCACTGCAGGAGACCTACTGCACCAGGGAGCACTGCAGGAGACCTACTGCACCAGCGAGCACTGCAGGAGACCTACTGCACCAGCGAGCACTGCAGGAGACCTACTGCACCAGTGAACACTGCAAGAGGCCTCGTTGACCTACATGACAATAGTGATGCTGGTGAATGATGTTAATGATGATCATGGATGATGATGCTGTGAAATGAGGGATGAGAAGAGAGTGGTACCTTGTAGAGGCTGCAGTGTCTCATCATAACAGACAGAAGAGAGTGGTACCTTGTGGAGGCTGCAGTGTGTCATCATAACAGACAGAAGAGAGTGGTACCTTGTGGAGGCTGCAGTGTGTCATCATAACAGACAGAAGAGAGTGGTACCTTGTAGAGGCTGCAGTGTGTCATCATAACAGACAGAAGAGAGTGGTACCTTGTAGAGGCTGCAGTGTCTCATCATAACAGACAGAAGAGAGTGGTACCTTGTAGAGGCTGCAGTGTCATCACAACAGACAGAAGAGAGTGGTACCTTGTAGAGGCTGCAGTGTCTCATCATAACAGACAGAAGAGAGTGGTACCTTGTAGAGGCTGCAGTGTCATCACAACAGACAGAAGAGAGTGGTACCTTGTAGAGGCTGCAGTGTCTCATCACAACAGACAGAAGAGAGTGGTACCTTGTAGAGGCTGCAGTGTCATCACAACAGACAGAAGAGAGTGGTACCTTGTAGAGGCTGCAGTGTGTCATCACAACAGACAGAAGAGAGTGGTACCTTGTAGAGGCTACAGTGTGTCATCATAACAGACAGAAGAGAGTGGTACCTTGTAGAGGCTACAGTGTGTCATCACAACAGACAGAAGAGAGTGGTACCTTGTAGAGGCTGCAGTGTCATCACAACAGACAGAAGAGAGTGGTACCTTGTAGAGGCTGCAGTGTGTCATCACAACAGACAGAAGAGAGTGGTACCTTGTGGAGGCTGCAGTGTGTCATCATAACAGACAGAAGAGAGTTGTACCTTTTAGAGGCTGCAGTGTGTCATCACAACAGACAGAAGAGAGTGGTACCTTGTAGAGGGTACAGTGTGTCATCACAACAGACAGAAGAGAGTGGTACCTTGTGGAGGGTGCAGTGTGTCATCACAACAGACAGAAGAGAGTGGTACCTTGTGGAGGCTACAGTGTCTCATCATAACAGACAGAAGAGAGTGGTACCTTGTAGAGGCTGCAGTGTGTCATCACAACAGACAGAAGAGAGTGGTACCTTGTAGAGGCTGCAGTGTGTCATCACAACAGACAGAAGAGAGTGGTACCTTGTAGAGGCTGCAGTGTGTCATCACAACAGACAGAAGAGAGTGGTACCTTGTAGAGGCTGCAGTGTGTCATCACAACAGACAGAAGAGAGTGGTACCTTGTAGAGGCTGCAGTGTGTCATCACAACAGACAGAAGAGGCTCAGATATATCCTGGCGGCGCAGACCCTGCCCACCCTGGCAGCGCAGACCCTGCCCACCCTGGCAACGCAGTCCCTGCCCACCCTGGCAACGCAGTCCCTGCCCACCCTGGCAACGCAGTCCCTGCCCACCCTGGCAACGCAGTCCCTGCCCACCCTGGCAACGCAGTCCCTGCCCACCCTGGCAACGCAGTCCCTACCCACCCTGGCAGCGCAGTCCCTGCCCACCCTGGCAGCGCAGACCCTGCCCACCCTGGCAACGCAGTCCCTGCCCACCCTGGCAGCGCAGTCCCTGCCCACCCTGGCAGCGCAGACCCTGCCCACCCTGGCAACGCAGTCCCTGCCCACCCTGGCAGCGCAGACCCTGCCCACCCTGGCAACGCAGTCCCTGCCCACCCTGGCAACGCAGTCCCTGCCCACCCTGGCAGCGCAGTCCCTGCCCACCCTGGCAACGCAGTCCCTGCCCACCCTGGCAACGCAGTCCCTGCCCACGCTGGCAGCGCAGACCCTGCCCACCCTGGCAACGCAGTCCCTGCCCACACTGGCAACGCAGTCCCTGCCCACCATGGCAGCGCAGACCCTGCCCACCATGGCAGCGCAGACCCTGCCCACTCTGCCCACTCTTCTTCCTCTTCCTCCTCCTCCTCTTCTTCCTCTTCCTCCTCCTCCTCTTCTTCCTCTTCCTCCTCCTCCTCTTCTTCCTCTTCCTCCTCCTCCTCTTCTTCCTCTTCCTCCTCCTCCTCTTCTTCCTCTTCCTCCTCCTCCTCCTCTTCCTCTTCCTCCTCCTCCTCTTCTTCCTCTTCCTTCTTCTTCCCTCCTCCTCTTCCCCGGGTTACTGCAGCATCTTATCATCTGGGAGTTAATAACTTAGGATAATATAAGATAGCCAGTTTGACTTGTTACTCCCTAAAGGTTGTGGTGCATATGTTGAACTGTGGGCGGCTGGCACTAACAGCTTGATTGATCAGGCCAGCAACCAGGAGGTCTGGCCAGGGACCGGGCCGCGGGGGCGGTAACCCCTGATATCGTCTTGAGATATCCACAGATCTTCAGGTTTCATCACCATCCTCTCCATCGTTATTATGCTCAGTAGAGACACCACGGCCCGCTGTCTGCAGGTAGTGTGAGACTCATTAAGGCAGGTGTCAAGCCATTACTGTGGTTGTAATGGACGGTCATTAGTGTCAGACTAGCTACGGCAGTGCTCTCTCTCTCTCTCTCTCTCTCTCTCTCTCTCTCTCTCTCTCTCTCTCTCTCTCTCTCTCTCTCTCTCTCTCTCTCTCTCTCTCTCTCTCTCTCTCTCTCTCTCTCTCTCTCTCTCTCTCTCTCTCTATCGTCCAGGTCCACACATCTTCGCTCAAAACATTGGATAGCTACTCCGGCTGCGACGGTTGTTATACCTCTGATGAGTTCCGAGAGTCTTTCTACTCCCAGAGCCCGGCCATGTGCCAGGCTCGACCGGTGTTTGCCTGGTTAATCAGGCTGTTGCTGCTGGTGGCCCGCTGCCCCACATATCCATCACAACCTGGTTGATCTGGCACCTGGTGAAGATACTTGTCCATTTTCCTCTTGAAGACTTCTACACTTGTTCCAACAATGTTTCTGATATCTTCTGGTAATAATCTGAGGCCATGGATGTTGATACAGTGTTCTCTTATTGTGTCCACTTCACCCCTGTTTTTCACCAGGTTTCTTTTGCACTTCCTCCCATATCTCTCACTCCAGTACGTTGTTATGGCAGTGTGTAGATTTAGGACCGACCAGGCCCTCAGGTACTTATCATGTATCTTCCTCTCCACCTGTCCAATGAGTACATATTCAAGACTTTAAGGCGATCCCAGTAATTTAAATGCTTTACTGACTCTATCTATTCCAGCTGTGACATTCCTCCTGCCCTGAACGGGTCAGTCAGTACTGAACAATATTTCAAATGAGAGAGCACTAGCGATTTAAAAAGTGTCACCAATGGCACTATTTCCCTTGTTTTGAAAGTTCTCATTGTATCACGTGGGTTTCTTGGAGATAAAAGGTAGTCAAAGTGAAACTCACAGATGGATGGTGACAGCATATATTGAGTAAAAGAGGAGAGATATACTCAGCCGTCCTATCCAGTCCTACGCCTATGTCGAGAATGAGCGGGAGGCCTCTCTCTCTCTGAGCGCACACATGCGCAGGCCTCTGACGTAACAAGTAACAAGGGATCACAAATATAACATAACTAGAATTACTTATAATACACTACACAAGTGTATCAATATGCTTCAGTACATATTACTGACAATTATCCACCCCATCATCCTCCTGGTTCTCGTGACCTTTGTCTTATTATGTTCTTTGAAAGAAAGGTCAGCTGATATAATTATTCCTAAGTCCTTCGCGTGTTCCTTTTAATCTATTTGATGATCCTCTTTAATATTATATACATTGTTTCTTTTGAGTTCGTCATTGTTTCTATACCTAGGTAGTTAGAAATTATCACCACTGAACATCGTGTTCTTCACCGTCTACTGGAAGACACTGCTTTTATCTTCCTCTTATTTTTCAGTGTCTTCTACCGTAGTGACTTTCATGGGTGGTGTGGGCGTGAGAGGTGGATGGTGTGGGCGTGAGAGATGGATGGGTGGTGTGGGCGTGAGAGATGGATGGGTGGTGTGGGCGTGAGAGATGGATGGTGTGGGCGTGAAGATGGATGGGGTGGGCGTGAGAGATGGATGGGTGGTTGGGCGTGAGAGATGGATGGGTGGTGTGGGCGTGAGAGATGGATGGGTGGTGTGGGCGTGAGAGATGGATGGGTGGTGTGGGCGTGAGAGATGGATGGGTGGTGTGGGCGTGAGAGATGGATGGGTGGTGTGGGCGTGAGAGATGGATGGGTGGTGTGGGCGTGAGAGATGGATGGGTGTGTGGGCGTGAGAGGTGGATGGGTGGTGTGGGCGTGAGAGATGGATGGGTGGTGTAGGCGTGAGAGATGGATGGGTGGTGTGGGCGTGAGAGATGGATGGGTGGTGTGGGCGTGAGAGATGGATGGGTGGTGTGGGCGTGAGAGATGGATGGGTGGTGTGGGCGTGAGAGATGGATGGGTGGTGTGGGCGTGAGAGATGGATGGGTGGTGTGGGCGTGAGAGATGGATGGGTGGTGTGGGCGTGAGAGATGGATGGGTGGTGTGGGCGTGAGAGGTGGATGGGTGGTGTGGGCGTGAGAGATGGATGGGTGGTGTAGGCGTGAGAGATGGATGGGTGGTGTGGGCGTGAGAGATGGATGGGTGGTGTGGGCGTGAGAGATGGATGGGTGGTGTGGGCGTGAGAGATGGATGGGTGGTGTGGGCGTGAGAGATGGATGGGTGGTGTGGGCGTGAGAGATGGATGGGTGGTGTGGGCGTGAGAGGTGGATGGGTGGTGTGGGCGTGAGAGATGGATGGGTGGTGTAGGCGTGAGAGATGGATGGGTGGTGTGGGCGTGAGAGATGGATGGGTGGTGTGGGCGTGAGAGGTGGATGGGTGGTGTGGGCGTGAGAGATGGATGGGTGGTGTGGGCGTGAGAGGTGGATGGTGTGGGCGTGAGAGATGGATGGGTGGTGTGGGCGTGAGAGATAGATGGGTGGTGTGGGCGTGAGAGGTGGATGGGTGGTGTGGGCGTGAGAGATGGATGGGTGGTGTGGGCGTGAGAGGTGGATGGGTGGTGTGGGCGTGAGAGATGGATGGGTGGTGTGGGCGTGAGAGATGGATGGGTGGTGTGGGCGTGAGAGATGGATGGGTGGTGTAGGCGTGAGAGATGGATGGGTGGTGTGGACTGGACCAGGCACAAGAGGCGCCGGGTAGTCATTCATCACACACTACAACTTCCTCACTAACCCTCACTGCCTCACTACACCGTGTTTACAACACGCCAGTGTAGCCTCTCCATATTTACTTCTATTTAATACCCTATATAATCCCTTCAATAAGTCTCTTTCCTTATAATTTACACCTAGAAAATCCTAGAGGTATTAGTCCCAAATCTGGACACAGACAACACTTTTTGCGGAAGCAAGAGTGTCGTGTGTACACTGAATCACCAGTGGAGTGTCGTGTGTACACTGAATCACCAGTGGAGTGTCGTGTGTACACTGAATCACCAGTGGAGTGTCGTGTGTACACTGAATCACCAGTGGAGTGTCGTGTGTACACTGAATCACCAGTGGAGTGTCGTGTGTACACTGAATCACCAGTGGAGTGTCGTGTGTACACTGAATCACCAGTGGAGTGTCATGTGTACACTGAATCACCAGTGGAGTGTCATGTGTACACTGAATCACCAGTGGAGTGTCGTGTGTACACTGAATCACCAGTGGAGTGTCGTGTGTACACTGAATCACCAGTGGAGTGTCGTGTGTACACTGAATCACCAGTGGATTGTCGTGTGTACACTGAATCACCAGTGGAGTGTCGTGTGTACACTGAATCACCAGTGGACAAAACCAATAGTGCTTCTTGATGTAGGGATTTCTTCAAAATTTGTCTGATCTTCAGTCACCACCTACTACCATCAGTGGTTTTGTCCACTGGTAACTCCGCCTGCCACTGCTGCACCTCACCTCCCACCAGTGACTCCGCCTGCCACCGCTGCACCTCACCTCTCACCAGTGACTCCGCCTGCCACTGCTGCACCTCACCTCCCACCAGTGACTCCGCCTGCCACTGCTGCACCTCACCTCCCACCAGTGACTCCGCCTGCCACCGCTGCACCTCACCTCCCACCAGTGACTCCGCCTGCCACTGCTGCACCTCACCTCCCACCAGTGACTCCGCCTGCCACTGCTGCACCTCACCTCCCACCAGTATATAAGCCCCATCTCCATGAATATGCTTCACTTTTCTCAAGACTGATGCACTGAATGCATCAGCTACAGGCTGAGGGACTGATTACCTCAAACTCCTCTTCATCTTCCACCTTTCTCTGCACTGGACTGAAGAAGACTCTGGCTGGCGAAACGTTCCAGAATAAAGATACCGAAATGTTGCAAAAGTGTCTCAGTTATTCACACGCTCAAACACTAAGACTCCATTCAGATATAATGTGGTGAAGCTGATGTGTCTCACTCTAACTCTTGATTTTTAGATGAGGAAGACTGAGGAAAATTTTGCTGTTTAAGCATCTTAGAATTATTTTTTCTGCTAACAGGTAAAAATCGATTTCAGTTTATCTGAATTATCCTACAACCAGCAACTTGTGCGTGGAGTGAGGGAAGTTGTGCGTGGAGTGAGGGAAGTTGTGCGTGGAGTGAGGGAAGTTGTGCGTGGAGTGAGGGAAGTTGTGCGTGGAGTGAGGGAAGTTGTGCGTGGAGTGAGGGAAGTTGTGCGTGGAGTGAGGGAAGTTGTGCGTGGAGTGAGGGAAGTTGTGCGTGGAGTGAGGGAAGTTGTGCGTGGAGTGAGGGAAGTTGTGCGTGGAGTGAGGGAAGTTGTGCGTGGAGTGAGGGAAGTTGTGCGTGGAGTGAGGGAAGTTGTGCGTGCAGTGAGGGAAGTTGTGCGTGCAGTGAGGGAAGTTGTGCGTGCAGTGAGGGAAGTTGTGCGTGCAGTGAGGGAAGTTGTGCGTGCAGTGAGGGAAGTTGTGCGTGCAGTGAGGGAAGTTGTGCGTGCAGTGAGGGAAGTTGTGCGTGCAGTGAGGGAAGTTGTGCGTGCAGTGAGGAAGTTGTGCGTGCAGTGAGGAAGTTGTGCGTGCAGTGAGGAAGTTGTGCGTGCAGTGAGGAAGTTGTGCGTGCAGTGAGGAAGTTGTGCGTGCAGTGAGGAAGTTGTGCGTGCAGTGAGGAAGTTGTGCGTGCAGTGAGGAAGTTGTGCGTGCAGTGAGGAAGTTGTGCGTGCAGTGAGGGAGTTTGCGTGCAGTGAGGAAGTTGTGCGTGCAGTGAGGGAAGTTGTGCGTGCAGTGAGGGAAGTTGTGCGTGCAGTGAGGAAGTTGTGCGTG
Source organism: Cherax destructor (assembly GCA_009830355.1). Lineage (NCBI taxonomy): Eukaryota > Metazoa > Arthropoda > Malacostraca > Decapoda > Parastacidae > Cherax > Cherax destructor. The sequence goes on along the minus strand of WNWK01000199.1, from coordinate 277,493 downwards.
CAGTGAGGAAGTTGTGCGTGCAGTGAGGGAGGTGCGTGCAGGAGAAGTCTGAGAGGAAGACAGTAGGAAGTGTCTGGTGAAGGGGCCGAAGCTGCAGAAACGCCCCCAAGAAATAAAGTGAGGACGAGCAAGGTCAACGAGAGGAGAATAAAGAGTGAGGACGTGCAAGGTCAACGAGAGGAGAATAAAGAGTGAGGGACGTAGCAAGGTCAACGAGAGGGGAGAATAAAGAGTGAGGGACGTAGCAAGGTCAACGAGAGGGGAGAATAAAGAGTGAGGGACGTAGCAAGGTCAACGAGAGGGGAGAATAAAGAGTGAGGGACGTAGCAAGGTCAACGAGAGGGGAGAATAAAGAGTGAGGGACGTAGCAAGGTCAACGAGAGGGAGAATAAAAGTGAGGGACGTAGCAAGGTCAACGAGAGGGGAGAATAAAGAGTGAGGGACGTAGCAAGGTCAACGAGAGGGAAAATAAAGAGTGAGGGACGTAGCAAGGTCAACGAGAGGGGTAAATAAAGAGTGAGGGACGTAGCAAGGTAAACGAGAGGGGAAAATAAAGAGTGAGGGACGTAGCAAGGTCAACGAGAGGGGAAAATAAAGAGTGAGGGACGTAGCAAGGTCAACGAGAGGGGTAAATAAAGAGTGAGGGACGTAGCAAGGTAAACGAGAGGGGAAAATAAAGAGTGAGGGACGTAGCAAGGTCAACGAGAGGGGAAAATAAAGAGTGAGGGACGTAGCAAGGTCAACGAGAGGGGAAAATAAAGAGTGAGGGACGTAGCAAGGTAAACGAGAGGATATGATAGGGTAAATAGAGACAGGTTATAAGAGAAATGGGAAACAGGAACACCAGGGCAGAACTGAAAACCAAGATGAATCACAGGAGTGTTAGGAAGTATTTCTTTAGCCTTAGTCAAGAAATGGAACGACCTAGAGAATGAAGTGGTAGAGGAAGGATCCATACATAGCTTTAAGAAAACGTACGAAAAGATTCTCGAAGCCAGGAGAGAGCGAACCTAGCAACGACTAGCGAAGAGGCGGGGCCAGGAACTGTAACTCGACCCCTGCAACCACATATAGGTGAGTACATACAGATTCATCTCTCCCTCACTACCTCCCTCCCTCCCTCACTCCCTCCCTCCCTCACTCCCTCCCTCCCTCTCTCCCTCCCTCCACGTGAAGCACTGCAACATTCTGGATTACACACACAGCAAGAAAATTATTGCATGAAGTTGAACAAATTAACATATTCCTGGACACAGGTAATGGGGAGTGTCTGGGCACAGGTAGTGGGAAGAGAGAGTCTGGATACAGGGAGTAAAATTATATATATATGTGTGTGTTTGTGTGTGTGTGTGTATGTGTGTGTGTGTGTGTGTGTAATACACACACACTTTAGCACTGTCATGATTCAGTGCTTGGCTGACATCACCCAGGGCGCCACAGTACACCAGTCATACTGGCACATAGTGTAGCTGCATGTTATTGGTCCTCCCTTGATGCTAGGTTCACCCTGAGAACCCAGCATGACACTAGTGGCAGCCCGAGGGCCTTCCTAACATTGGTGGTAGTTTAGGAGCCAGGCCAGGGAGAGAGGTGGATGAAAATCCACATCGTAAAGTCAGTGGATCACTTCATCCGGGCATCATCCATCTACCAGCAGGTTGCAGGGATGCCTCATCTGCAAGCTACAATAATGAAATGCAATAACCTTGGATCTACAAGCATGCCTAATTTCTTTAAGAAATTTCACAGCTTGTCGTAGTGAGGTGTTGAGAGTCAGCAGGTACCTGAGTAGCAGCACTCAAGATCAGTGTTCCCAGCACTGCCAGTCTACTTGCACTCTCAACTCCACCATGGACACTCACATCATAAGAGCAGAGAGTGTATGTGTATTTTTGTGTTTGTGTGTATCCAGCTGTGAGACACTACACACACATGTATTCGTTTTCTCTCAATGTTATTTCTTTGAATCTCTGGCCTGAGCTGTGTCCATCATCAGCATGTACTGGTCTCACCATCAGGGGGCTGCACTAAGCCAGTCTTATGTTCAATTGGTTCCTCGCCATTACTATGCAGCTGCCCTCTGGTGGCGACCCGCTGCTTCAACCTGGGTCACCAATACTCAACTGTCAACCTTGAAGCAATATCTTCCCCCCACTCTTCTCTCCTAGTGCTGCTCGCAAGATCATCTGTTGGATTAACTACATTAAGTCTCTCCTTCGCTTGGTCGACATCGCTTTTGGCACCTCTGGTGTGTACATCGCTTTTGGCACCTCTGGTGTGTACAGAGGTTCCATGCTGTGTTTACCTTCAGACCCCAACATTACAAATACGTCCACTGCTTTATACACCGTATACCTCACCACTTCTCCCACCGTGTCCTCCACTACCACCGCCTCCTCCACCGCCGCCTCCTCCACCGCCGCCTCCTCCACCGCCGCCTCCTCCACCGCCGCCGCCTCCACCGCCTCCTCTACCTCCTTCAAGAAAGCCACAGAAATTAAAGTGTAAATCAACATCTTGCAGGTGATGGTTTTAACAGCAGGTGAGGCGCCTTAATTATCACCCCAGGTGGCTGTGATCTGCAGGTGGCCAGGTTAATGTGTGCAGCCCAGGTAAGGTGCCAGCTGGCCAGATGGTGGAGAAGGTGAGAGAAGAAGTGAGGGAGGATAAAATGAAGTTAGAAGGATAGGTTGAAAGGAGAGGGAGGGAGGGAGAGCAAGATAGAGATAGAGAGAGAGAGAGAGAGAGAGCAAGATAGAGAGAGAGAGAGAGAGAGAGAGAGAGAGAGAGAGAGAGGGGGAAAGCAAGATAGAGAGAGAGAGAGAGAGAGAGAGAAGAGAGAGAGAGAGAGAGAGAGAGAGAAGAGAGAGAGAGAGTAGAGTGTACTTGTTACTATACACAGTGTAGTTGTAGTGAACCCCATCCCTGGCATACATGTCATTTCTGCCATAGAAGATGTCCCAGTTGTCTATAAATGGTACTGCAATGTCCTTAGACATTAATTAACACCAGTTGCCCTGGACAACCATTCATTTCCTGCTCCTCTCCTCTGCAAAACGCCACATATCACAGGGCTCCCTACCTTCTTCCTAATTATCTCTATTGCTGACCTATACCTGCTAATCAGGTCCTCACTCCTACGTCTACTAACATCGTTACCTCCACCACTGAGACAGATAATAACATTGCTCCCATTACCATTCATAATATCGTCCCGACGGCTAACAATATCCTCCATCCCAGCCCCAGGAAAACACACCCTCTGCCTCCTCTTCCTATCTCTAAGACAAAAAGACTTATCCATAAACTTAACCTGACTGTCCCCAACTAAAACAATGTTCTCACCTTCACTGGCATTCGTCGTGACATCTTCGTTGTGATGTCTAGGGTCCTCACTTCACACGCGTCTGTCAACAATGAGAAGAAATTTCTGGTCTCCACAGCAGTCTCATGGACCTTCCTTAGCTTCCATTCGCTTCAACCAATAGACATGATATATATATATATATATATATATATATATATATATATATATATATATATATATATATATATATATATATATATATATATATATATATCCTAGGTAGTAGGTTGGTAGACAGCAACCACCCAGGAGGTACTACCGTCCTGCCAAGTGAGTGTACAACGAAAGCCTGTAATTGTTTTACATGATGGTAGGATTGTTGGTGTCTTTTTTCTGTCTCATAAACATGCAAGATTTCAGGTACGTCTTGTTACTTCTACTTACACTTAGGTCACATACACATTCATGGACAAGCATATATATACACACCCCTCTGGGGTTTCTTCTATTTTCTTACTAGTTCTTGTTCATATTTCCTCTTATCTCCATGGGGAAGTGGAACAGAATTCTTCCTCCGTAAGCCATGCGTGTCGTAAGAGGCGACTAAAATGCCGGGAGCAAGTGGCTAGTAACCCTTCTCCTGTATACATTACTAAAGTTAAGGTGGGAAACGGCCGATTTGTTGAAAGAATATATATATATATATATATATATATATATATATATATATATATATATATATATATATATATATATATATATATATATATATATATATATATTTGGCAAGAGAAAAGATTGCGTGGACATAATTGAAATTTATGATGAGAATAGCACAATTGTGTCGTTAGAAAGCTACAACAAGGGAAGCCTGGTAATTAGAGCATATTACAGACAAATTACTGCGTTATTTATCCTCCATTGATAACGTTGTCAGGACGGTGGTAAATCACGGTGGTCATTATGACGTCATTCGTGTTGGATAAACACCATAACTTTGTGTGAGATGGTTGAGGTAAGGAAGGAAGGAGGTGAAGGAAGGAGGTGAAGGAAGGAGGTGAAGGAAGGAGGTGAAGGAAGGAATGAAGGACAGAGCAGTTGGGGTCATGTTTTGGTACATTTATGTGAGGATTGTGGTTGTGTGTGTGTACTCACCTAGTTGTGGTTGCAGGGGTCGAGTCATAGCTCCTGGCCCCGCCTCTTCACTGGCCTCTACTGGGTCACTCCCTGCGCCATGAGCTTTATCATACCTCTTCTTAAAGTGTGTGTGTGTGTGTGTGTGTGTGTGTGTGTGTGTTCTGGCACTGATATTATTTATGTATTGTTTTATATATTTATATCCCCTTCTGTAAGTCTATATCAGTGTATACACATGTGTATATTTCAATAAACAAACAGCTGGTTAGTTAATACTCATGTATTCATATGTATACCTCTTTGTGTTTACCATATATCCGAATACATACCTGTGTGTGTACCCACGTCGGCACCTGTGTAAGTGTCACCTCATGTGCACTTTTAAACCAACTATTTAGTGTGGGTATTTTTCCTTCTGTTGCTCCACACGTACACATAAACATCTCGTCCTGGACGTGTATGTTTATGTATTGTGTGTAAGTATCTTTGTGAAGGTGACACGTACATCGCTTACTCCCGGTGATACACTTGCTGTGTCCTGTGTAAGAGTGACGGGTTGCACACCGGGCTGTGACTACCACACGGAGTATCAAGCCTGCACTCAGCCACCAACTTGAGTTTACATATATATATATATATATATATATATATATATATATATATATATATATATATATATATATATATATATATTAGTGTTAATGTAAACAACGTCACACAATACACGTGTTCATCTCTACACTCTTAGCCTTTCATATTATACAAGTGCTTCTTATACAAGAACCACTTGTTCCACCCAAGGTAAGCGAAGTACCATGAAGAATCTAATCAATGATTGTTCCACTGTACCATCAACCTCCACCAGAACACCTTAGTCCCTCTCTCCCGGTCTCAGCTCCTGGATAATTTCATACTTTCATACTCATGCAATACTCAGAATACTCACCAAAAAAATCCGATCCCCTCATGTGCTAAGAATCTCAGTGAACTACAGGTTAGCGAGGTGGCTCTCACACACCTCCCTGGGGACGCCGGTCTTACAAAGCTGTGTAAACATAACCTTCGTGTAACATTAAGAATTCTAAGTCCTCACTTCTGACTCTAAAATTCCACTTCAGATTTAAAAGACACGGAGATAAAACAATAATACGGGGAATATTACTACATTTACAAATTTGCCTAAAACACCTCCTCTCCCTCATATAAAGATTCCCTTCTTCCGGCAAGCTGATTACTGCTAACAAAATACCTCTACACTGATACTGGAGAAAGTCTTCCATTTCTGCTTCTTCCCCAAGATTGATGCATCGTTTGTGGCTTAACAAGAAGTATTGAATGAGACGTTGTCACCTTACGTAGCACGTCATAGCAGTCGGCTGCTTCACCTAGCTACAACACGTCATTATGGGAACATTTATCTAGAAAATTTATCTAGCCTACCTACCACTCTCACACCAGTGGCAGGTTGAAGTGGCTAATATCTGCTGGTTCTAGTTTCGACGTAATGAAAATGGTTATAACTATGACCCTAATTTTTAAAGGGGTGGACCGGTAAGCCAGCGGAAGGCCTCAGTCAGATGACCAAAATCTCTAACGGCGGGTCATCATCTGACTAAGACCCGCGTCAGGAAACACTTGCCCTGTTTCCTGACAAACCTTACCTAACCTAATCTAGTTCCTACGTGCAGAGGGCAGCAATGCTAGTCTCTTGTTTCACAGAAGAGGACCCAGAGTCGTAAATTGAAGTTTTCGCGAATAAGACGCACACGCTAGGCAAGCCCGGGCAATTTTAAGCCCTCCTGGCTTATTCCGGTTTACTAGAAAAACTTTAATTACGCACAGTTATTGTACACAACGAACAGTACGTTGATCACAGCGTTGTGAAGGAGACAGTGCTCAGACCAGAGAGATACCAACACACACCAGCTTCGTCACCAGCCTGGACACTCACGTCCAGAGAGATACCAACACACACCAGCTTCGTCACCAGCCTGGACACTCACGTCCAGAGAGATACCAACAAACACCAGCTGTTCCACAACATTGTGTTGCCTGCTGTTCCACAACGTCCTGTTGCCTGCTGTTCCACATTATATTGCGACCTGCATACAGGGTTGTTATTATAAATACGAATGTTTTCGTTGCAATAGAGTTTAAAATCGTAATAGCCTGGTTAAGGATTGGGCCGCGGGGGCGTTGACCCCTGGAACCCCTCCAGATAGTCACGTCCAGTAAATCTAACCCAGCTCCTTATTACCCAAGATTATTACATCAGTGGCCTTCAAAATTATTCTTTAATGGTCGTTTGGAGAGCATCTTGCTGCGTTTCTATGGGATGAGTTGTGTGATGAGCAGGTGCAGTTGTGCGCCTGTCCATCAATGATGATTGATGAGTTTTTTTCCGTATCTGTGTTGATGTAAACATGTGAAGGATTTCCGCTTCACCAGTCTCTAATATTATTGATGATTTAGATCTAATTCTGGATTGTTGGTCAACATTTAGCAACAAGACGTTGTACCGTTGCGGGAGGTTCAGAGAGAATACTCCGGCGATACGGGTGTTGCCTGACAGGGGTGATGCTTGATATGGGTGTTGCATGACCGGAATGTTGCCTGACAGGGGTGTTGCTTGACATTTGTGTTGCATGACCGGAATGTTGCCTGACAGGGGTGTTGCTTGACATGGGTGTTGCGTGACCGGAATGTTGCCTGGCAGGGGTGTTGCTTGACATGAGTGTTGCATGACCGGAATGTTGCCTGACAGGGGTGTTGCATGACCGGAATGTTGCCTGACAAGGGTGTTGCTTGACATGGGTGTTGCGTGACGGGAATGTTGCCTGGCAGGGGTGTTGCTTGACATGAGTGTTGCATGACCGGAATGTTGCCTGACAGGGGTGTTGCTTGACATGGGTGTTGCATGACCGGAATGTTGCCTGACAGGGGTGTTGCTTGACATAGGTGTTGCATGACCGGAATGTTGCCTGACAGGGGTGTTGCTTGACATGGGTGTTGCATGACCGGAATGTTGCCTGGCAGGGGTGTTGCTTGACATGAGTGTTGCATGACCGGAATGTTGCCTGACAGGGGTGTTGCTTGACATGGGTGTTGCATGACCGGAATGTTGCCTGGCAGGGGTGTTGCTTGACATGGGTGTTGCATGACCGGAATGTTGCCTGGCAGGAGTGTTGCTTGACATGAGTGTTGCATGACCGGAATGTTGCCTGACAGGGGTGTTGCTTGACATGGGTGTTGCGTGACCGGAATGTTGCCTGGCAGGGGTGGTGTCTATTAGCGCAGAACACTATAAGATAGTGTCTACTAACAGAACACTATATGGTAGTGTCTACCACTGCTCGCTAATGTTGCTGTTGTTGTTGTTGTTTCTGCTGCTCCCTCAGCATCACCAACTCTCGTAAATTAACCACGTCTAACCTGTGAATAATTTGACCCCCGCTGTTTTAGCGAATTATTGCCCCTTACCCTCCCCCGCCCTCCCTCTCCTCCACCATCTCCCCCTCCCACCCTCCCCTTCCTCTCAATTAATAAATAATTAAACATAAGTAGAGATCCCTGAAAGGGTCGTTTTAAAAGTCCGTCTCCCCTTTTTATATATATTAAAAAAGTACAAAGCCATAATAAGAACAATAATGCGAGGGATGTATACAAGAATCTTAAAACTCGTATGTTTATTTTATTAATAATAAAAAAAGGTATGAGATAACAGTACTAAGTAAAGTAATAATTATTGTGAGGAAGGTGGCTAACAGAGGTTCAGTCTTCTGGAACAAGGACTTCAGTATACAGACGTCACTTTGACTTCTTGTGGTTTATCATAGGTAATTTACACACATATTACCGTGTAAGATCATTATCATCGTCCAGCAAAATCTTCAAGTGTACCTATGTTTGGTACCTGTCATCCCTGCTAGTGACTAGGTGACTGAAGATGGAGTGTGCTAGGTGTCCCTCAGGTGCAGTAATGATGGCAGTGGTATAATAACAGTAGCCAGCACAGCTACTGTAAAGGTTAGTATCGTCAAGGTGCACTAGAGGGACTGATTGCTTGACCATACGTCAACTGCGGCAGCCTGGAAGATACCCGAGACGGAGAAATTGAACAGAGGATGACTCCTTCCACTGCAATTTACATTGACGGATCCACTTGTTCCTCAAGCCTAGCATGACCCTAGACCAGTCAAATGACCTCAAACAAGAAATACGGAGGTTAACTGACACTCACAGATTAAGCTAATGTTATAGAGACATGGATGACTGCTAATGTACAATACAACCTAAAATCAGGCTGACACTACTGAAGTCTCCCAGCTCAGGCTGACACTACTGAAGTCTCCCAGCTCAGGCTGACACTACTGAAGTCTCCCAGCTCAGGCTGACACTACTGAAGTCTCCCAGCTCAGGCTGACACTACTGAAGTCTCCCAGCTCAGGCTGACACTACTGAAGTCTCCCAGCTCAGGCTGACACTACTGAAGTCTCCCAGCTCAGGCTAACACTACTGAAGTCTCCCAGCTCAGGCTAACACTACTGAAGTCTCCCAGCTCAGGCTGACACTACTGAAGTCTCCCAGCTCAGGCTGACACTACTGAAGTCTCCCAGCTCAGGCTGACACTACTGAAGTCTCCCAGCTCAGGCTAACACTACTGAAGTCTCCCAGCTCAGGCTGACACTACTGAAGTCTCCCAGCTCAGGCTGACACTACTGAAGTCTCCCAGCTCAGGCTAACACTACTGAAGTCTCCCAGCTCAGGCTGACACTACTGAAGTCTCCCAGCTCAGGCTGACACTACTGAAGTCTCCCAGCTCAGGCTGACACTACTGAAGTCTCCCAGCTCAGGCTGACACTACTGAAGTCTCCCAGCTCAGGCTAACACTACTGAAGTCTCCCAGCTCAGGCTGACACTACTGAAGTCTCCCAGCTCAGGCTGACACTACTGAAGTCTCCCAGCTCAGGCTGACACTACTGAAGTCTCCCAGCTCAGGCTAACACTACTGAAGTCTCCCAGCTCAGGCTGACACTACTGAAGTCTCCCAGCTCAGGCTGACACTACTGAAGTCTCCCAGCTCAGGCTGACACTACTGAAGTCTCCCAGCTCAGGCTGACACTACTGAAGTCTCCCAGCTCAGGCTGACACTACTGAAGTCTCCCAGCTCAGGCTGACACTACTGAAGTCTCCCAGCTCAGGCTGACACTACTGAAGTCTCCCAGCTCAGGCTGACACTACTGAAGTCTCCCAGCTCAGGCTGACACTACTGAAGTCTCCCAGCTCAGGCTGACACTACTGAAGTCTCCCAGCTCAGGCTAACACTACTGAAGTCTCCCAGCTCAGGCTAACACTACTGAAGTCTCCCAGCTCAGGCTGACACTACTGAAGTCTCCCAGCTCAGGCTGACACTACTGAAGTCTCCCAGCTCAGGCTAACACTACTGAAGTCTCCCAGCTCAGGCTGACACTACTGAAGTCTCCCAGCTCAGGCTGACACTACTGAAGTCTCCCAGCTCAGGCTGACACTACTGAAGTCTCCCAGCTCAGGCTGACACTACTGAAGTCTCCCAGCTCAGGCTAACACTACTGAAGTCTCCCAGCTCAGGCTAACACTACTGAAGTCTCCCAGCTCAGGCTGACACTACTGAAGTCTCCCAGCTCAGGCTGACACTACTGAAGTCTCCCAGCTCAGGCTGACACTACTGAAGTCTCCCAGCTCAGGCTAACACTACTGAAGTCTCCCAGCTCAGGCTAACACTGATCTCCAGCTAGGCTGACACTACGTCTCCCAGCTCAGGCTGACACTACTGAAGTCTCCCAGCTCAGGCTGACACTACTGAAGTCTCCCAGCTCAGGCTGACACTACTGAAGTCTCCCAGCTCAGGCTGACACTACTGAAGTCTCCCAGCTCAGGCAGACACTACTGAAGTCTCCCAGCTCAGACTGACACATTTCAACACCTTGTTTGAGCACCATCCTTCGTGATGGATTATGACAGGGGAAACTGTGTCTTAATTTTATTCCCACTGTGTAACTATGATGCAGTGTTGAATATACAAGATTATGCAGATGTGTGTAGCGTCTTGCGTCTAGTTAGTGAAGATCTTCTACCTTTGGGTCGTCAGTCTTTATTCTCAGTAATGGTTCACCGAACACTGAACAGTATTGCGACTTGAGTATTTCGCTTTTGTCTTTGCTATCGTCAGTGTATGCCCGTCTGTAGCGAAGACCAGATAATAAAGAAATATCACAGGAACCAAGACAAAAGTTTTAATAAAACCTCGACAGCTTCCATGACATACTGGAAAATGTTGTGTTGACTGTGTGGGCCTACAGGCCACTAGCACTAACAGCCTGGCTGAACAGGCAGTCAGCAGGGAAGCCTTAACTCAGGTCGGGCTGCAAGGATATTGCCCTCGAAACTCGTAACAGGTAAAGCACAGGTAAATCCCTTTCTCTTCTCCCATCATTCTTCCTTCTCCTCTACGCATTCATAACAAAACCATTAAGCTTTAAGAATAAGTTAAAAGCTTATTCCAGCAGCTTTAAACGTGAATACAAAGGTGCGAAGCCTTCAATAAATAACAAGAAAATAATGGTGGTAGCTGACGGCCGTCAGTGGTAAACATGTAGACTCGTTCCTCATCCTGCCCCTTCCTGGGGAGGGTTCTACCCCTATAATAATAGTATAATAACAATAATAATAATAATAATAATATAATATCTTTATTTCTAGATAAAGACCTAGCTGACATCAATGACATACTACTATATAGAAACCCCCTTGTTATGCTGAGCATTTCCCGCAAATTAGGTCAGTTTTGTCTCAGGATGCGACCCACACCAGTCCACTAACACCCAGGTACCCATTTTACTGATACCTGGAGTATACCTGGAGAGGGTTTCGGGGGTCAACGCCCCCGCGGCCCGGTCTGTGACCAGGTCTCAGGGTGGATCAGGGCCTGATCAACCAGGCTGTTACTGTTTGTCGCACGCAAACTTACGTACAAGCCATAGCCAGGCTGGTCAAGTACTGACTTTAGGTGCCTGTCCAGTGCCTGCTTGAAGACAGCCAGGGGTCTATTGGTAATCCCCCTTATGTATGCTGGGAGGCAGCTGAACAGTCTTGGGCCCCTGACACTTATTGTGTTGTCACTTATCGTGCTAGTGGCACCCCTGGTTTTCATTGGGGGGATGTTGCATCGCCTGCCGAGTCTTTTGCTTTCGTAGGGAGTGATTTTCGTGTGCAAGTTTGTACTAATCCCTCTAGGATTTTCCAAGTGTATATAATTATGTATCTCTCCTGCCTGCGTTCTAGGGAGTACAGGTTTAGGAACTTCAAGCGTTTCCAGTAACTGAGGTGTTTTATCGCAGTTATGTGTGCCGTGAAGGTTCTCTATACATTTTCTAGGTCAGCAATTTCACCTACCTTGAAAGGTGCAGTTAATGTGCAGCAATATTCAAGTCTAGATAGAACAAGATACCTGAATAGTGTCATCATGGGCTTGGCATAGACAACCAGTGTAAAGAAACACGCCCAATGTTTCTACCCTCGCCTGGAATTGAACCCGAACACTCGCCGTGTGAAGCGAGAGCTTTAGCCACCTGGCCACGGGGCACCTGGAGGTTCTGGATCCAAGAAACACAAGCCACCCTTCCCGTCCTAGGGTCAAACCCCATTCCCTGCCATTCTCCAGGCACTACCCATACTACCTGAGCACTACCTCCTTAACACAGCAATAAACGTCACCCACGAATCTCCGGCACCAAACACCAAAAACATGTATGGAAAAGGTCAGGCCAACTAAATGTCCCAGGCGCTTTCCACGCACTGGCCGATCTTTTGATTGTTGGGAGGGCAGTTACGGACCTTGTTGGCACTGCTCATCCAGAAGGGGTGAAGGTGGGGGGGGTAGTAAGCAGAGGATAGTGGTTGTGGTGGCACCCTTGGGCAGTGTCTAGCCGCGGAGCCTCATTAAGACTTAATATTTCTCCCAAGATGGTTATAATTATGTGATGTGCTGAACCACAGTCGTAAGTGTTAGTCATGTATTCTACTCCTATGTCGTATTTGTTCACTACGTCTCCCTTTTATATGATATATATATATATTAAATGAGATCTTGATAATTGGCCAGTTTTACCTATTCGGCACGACATATATATATATATATGTCGTGCCGAATAGGTAAACTGGCCTATATATATATATATATATATAATATATATATATATATATATATATATATATATATATATATATATATATATATATATGTCGTGGCGAATAGGTAAAACTGGTCAATTATCAAGATCTCATTTAAAAATTTTAAAATTAAGTCCTTTCTAAAATTTTATCTTATACATTTAAAGATATATTTTTTCATTTATGTTAATGTAAAAAATAATAATTTTGTAAAAAAAGATCCTTAGAAAACTTGCCTAACCTTATTATAACAAGCGCAATTTAATTTAGCCTAATCCAAATAAATATATTTTATATAATTTTACAATAATTTAATAATAAACAATGAAATATCTATTTTTTTCGTTAGTTTCAGAATGCTTTTTGCGAAATTATTGCATACACAAATTTTCGCTTGCCTTATTCGGCAAGAAGAGCGTTGCTATTTAAGCCAAAATCTCAAGTTTTATCTATTCGGCACGACATATATATTTATGTAATGGACAAATTTAATGTTAGTTTTGTGATAGTGTCGAGGAGGGTGATGAGCCCCGCCAGCTGGCAGTATAGTGGTGAGCAGCCCCACCAGCTGGCAGTATAGTGGTGTGGAGGGTGATGAGCCCCGCCAGCTGGCAGTATAGTGGTGTGGAGGGTGATGAGCCCCGCCAGCTGGCAGTATAGTGGTGATGAGCCCCGCCAGCTAGCAGTATAGTGGTGATGAGCCCCGCCAGCTGGAAGAATAGTGGTGATGAGCCCCGCCAGCTGGCAGATAGTGGTGATGAGCCCCGCCAGCTGGAAGATAGTGGTGATGAGCCCCGCCAGCTGGAAGAATAGTGGTGATGAGCCCCGCCAGCTGGCAGTATAGTGGTGATGAGCCCCGCCAGCTGGAAGAATAGTGGTGATGAGCCCCGCCAGCTGGAAGAATAGTGGTGATGAGCCCCGCCAGCTGGCAGTATAGTGGTGATGAGCCCCGCCAGCTGGAAGAATAGTGGTGATGAGCCCCGCCAGCTGGAGATAGTGGTGATGAGCCCCGCCAGCTGGCAGTATAGTGGTGATGAGCCCCGCCAGCTGGAAGAATAGTGGTGAGGAGCCCCGCCAGCTGGCAGTATAGTGTGAGGAGCCCCGCCAGCTGGAAGTATAGTGGTGAGAGCCCCGCCAGCTGGCATATAGTGGTGAGGAGCCCGCCAGCTGGCAGTATAGTGTGAGGAGCGCCAGCTGGAAGAATAGTGGTGAGGCCCTGCCAGCTGGCAGTATAGTAGTGAGGCGCCAGCTGGAGTATAGTGGTGAGGAGGGTGATGAGCCCCGCCAGCTGGCAGTATAGTGGTAAAGGGTGATGGCCCCGCCAGCTGGCAAGAATAGTGGTGATGAGCCCCGCCAGCTGGCAGTATAGTGGTGAGGCCGCCAGTGGCGAGTGGAGGACCCGCCAGCTTTCAGTATAGTGGTGAGGAGGGTGATGAGCCCCGCCAGCTGGCAGTATAGTGGTGAGGAGGGTGATGAGCCCCGCCAGCTGGCAGTATAGTGGTAAGGAGCCCCGCCAGCTGGAAGAATAGTGGTGAGGAGCCCCGCCAGCTGGCAGTATAGTGGTGAGGAGCCCCGCCAGCTGGCAGTATAGTGGTGAGGAGCCCCGCCAGCTGGCAGTATAGTGGTGAGGAGCCCCGCCAGCTGGCAGTATAGTGGTGAGGAGCCCCGCCAGCTGGCAGTAACTACTGATAATCAAGGCTACAGTTACTAACTGCAGTTATTACCTGGTGACTGACAGTCACTGTCTAACTTTTGCTGTGATTTTCGTAGCCGTGTTGTTAATATTGAGCGAGAAGTCACATGTTGTAGACCAAATGTTTATCTAGGAAAATAAAAGAGTACTAAGACGTCTAATGGGCGAAACGTTGTCCCGACGTTAAATATGTTCTACAGTGTTTATTTTCTTTATATTATTTATTGTTTTTAATGCATGAATAATGTCTGAGGTGGTTAATTTTAAATGTGGAGAAATTAATGTTGTACGTGGTAGTGCTGGTGGTAGAATTGGTGGTGGTGTTAGTGGTGGTGGTAGTGGTGGTGGTAGTGATGGTAGTAGTGGTGGTTGTAGTGGTGGTAGTAGTGGTGGTAGTGGTGGTGGTGGTGGTGGTGGTGCTGGTAGTGGTGGTGGTATTGGTAGTGGTGGTAGTGGTGGTGGCGGTAGTGGTGGTGGTAGTGGTGGTGGTAGTGGTGGTGGTGGTGGTGGTGGTGCTGGTAGTGGTGGTGGTAGTGGTAGTGGTGGTAGTGGTGGTGGCGGTAGTGGTGGTGGTAGTGGTGGTGGTAGTAGTGGTGGTAGTGGTGGTGTTAGTGGTGGTAGTATTGGTGGTGGTAGTGATGGTGGTGGTGGTAGTGGTGGTGGTAGAATTGGTGGTGGTTGTAGTGGTGGTAGTAGTGGTGGTGGTAGTGCTGGTGGTAGAATTGGTGGTGGTGTTAGTGGTGGTGGTAGTGGTGGTGGTAGTGGTGGTGGTAGTGATGGTAGTAGTGGTGGTTGTAGTGGTGGTAGTAGTGGTGGTAGTGGTGGTGGTGGTAGTGGTGGTGGCGGTAGTGGTGGTGGTAGTGGTGGTGGCGGTAGTGGTGGTGGTAGTGGTGGTCGGTAGTGGGGTGGGTGGTGGTGGTGGTGTGGTGGAGTGGTAGTGGTGGTAGTGGTAGTGGTGGTAGTGGTGGTGGCGGTAGTGGTGGTGGTAGTGGTGGTGGCGGTAGTGGTGGTGGTAGTGGTGGTGGTAGTGGTGGTGGTGGTGGTGCTGGTAGTGGTGGTGGTAGTGGTAGTGGTGGTAGTGGTGGTGGTGGTAGTGGTGGTGGTAGTGGTGGTGGTAGTGGTGGTGTTAGTGGTGGTAGTAGTGGTGGTGGTGGTAGTAGTGGTGGTGGTGGTAGTAGTGGTGGTGGTGGTAGTAGTGGTGGTGGTGGTAGTAGTGGTGGTGGTGGTAGTAGTGGTGGTACCCCAGTAAAGTGGTACCAGTAGTGTACCAGTAGGAAATGGGTGTGGTGCACCAGCAGCGTGGTGATTGTGGTGGTGCACCAGCAGCGTGGTTGTGGTGGTGCACCAGCAGCGTGGTTGTGGTGGTGCACCAGCAGCGTGGTTGTGGTGGTGCACCAACAGCGTGGTGGTTGTGGTGGTGCACCAGCAGCGTGGTGATTGTGGTGGTGCACCAGCAGCGTGGTGGTGCACCAGCAGCGTGGTGGTTGTGGTGGTGCACCAGCAGCGTGGTGATTGTGGTGGTGCACCAGCAGCGTGGTGGTTGTGGTGGTGCACCAGCAGCGTGGTGGTTGTGGTGGTGCACCAGCAGCGTGGTGATTGTGGTGGTGCACCAGCAGCGTGGTTGTGGTGGTGCACCAACAGCGTGGTAGTTGTGGTGGTGCACCAGCAGCGTGGTGATTGTGGTGGTGCACCAGCAGCGTGGTGGTGCACCAGCAGCGTGGTGGTGAACCAGCAGCGTGGTGGTTGTGGTGGTGCACCAGCAGCGTGGTGGTGGTGGTCACTAACAACATCTCACTGTATGTACTCGTGTAATTTGACCAGTGTCTTCCGTAATAACACCTGATTACCACAGTCAGACACACTTCCCCTCCCCTCCAACCCCCTCCCCCTCACCTCTAACTCCCCTCCCTCAACCCTCTCCTAGTCCCCTGTTCACCTGCATGAACCACCTTAGGTCACCTTTCCTCCATGGAGTGGTTCCTGTTCCCTCCACTCACCCTCCACTCACCCTCCACTCACCCAGTGTTAACCTGACGTGTTAATATTATATATTGTTTCCCCTACATAATGTGTTACACATTTAACATTGTGTCGTACAATGTGTTACACATTATCATTGACCTGGATGTGTCAGTCAGCCTGACTACATTCTCACTTTATGTGCTAAATAGTCACATAGATTGGTTCAATTCACAGAGGCCATTGCATCATTGCATCATTGTATCATTGTATCATTGCATCATTGTATCATTGCATCATTGGTTTAAGTGTGTAAACCAAATTCGGGTGAGTCGATGTTCTTAGATAAACTTGATAACGTTCGATTGTTATTGTTTAGGTTTGTTTCCGTTATGTTGACGTAATTCTTGTTTTTCAGCTTGATAGAATAAAAAAAATGGATTTAAATGCATCTGCCTCCACCTTCCCACCTCTCTACCATCTGCCTCCACCTTCCCACCTCTCTACCATCTGCCTCCACCTTCCAACCTCTCTACCATCTGCCTCCACCTTCCCACCTCTCTACCTTCTGCCTCCACCTTCCCACCTCTCTACCATCTGCCTCCACCTTCCCACCTCTCTACCATCTGCCTCCACCTTCCCACCTCTCTACCATCTGCCTGCATAACGTGTGTGTTCTGGAGGCAAGGTAAGCTCTCTTATTTTAGGCATTCGTAATTTAAGTCACTCAGCTTGGCATTGATCTTAAAGGGTCCTTGAATGTGACCTTTAAGGCATGACCTGCACCGGGTTGGTCAACCAACAGAAAGTCACCCATAGGAAAAGAGTTTGTCCTGGCTGACTTGTCTTGCTGGATTTCATAGATCTTTATGTTACTATTAGATTTACTGCAGCCAGATCACACACACACGGATGGCTTATCCCGAAGCAAGAAGGTAGCGCTACCCTTACGTAGCAACGGTACCGCTACCCTTACGTAGCGACGGTAGCGCTACCCTTACGTAGCAACGGTACCGCTACCCTTACGTAGCGACGGTAGCGCTACTCTTACGTAGCAACGGTAGCGCTACCCTTACGTAGCGACGGTAGCGCTACCCTTACGTAGCAACGGTACCGCTACCCTTACGTAGCGACGGTAGCGCTACCCTTACGTAGCAACGGTAGCGCTACCCTTACGAGCGACGGTAGCGCTACTCTTACGTAGCAACGGTAGCGCTACCCTTAAGTAGCGACGGTAGCGCTACCCTTACGTAGCAACGGTACCGCTACCCTTACGTAGCAACGGTACCGCTACCCTTACGTAGCGACGGTAGCGCTACCCTTACGTAGCAACGGTACCGCTACCCTTACGTAGCAACGGTAGCGCTACCCTTACGTAGCAACGGTACCGCTACCCTTACGTAGCGACGGTAGCGCTACTCTTACGTAGCAACGGTACCGCTACCCTTACGTAGCAACGGTAGCGCTACCCTTAAGTAGCGACGGTAGCGCTACCCTTACGTAGCAACAGTACCGCTACCCTTACGTAGCGACGGTAGCGCTACCCTTACGTAGCAACGGTACCGCTACCCTTACGTAGCAACGGTAGCGCTACCCTTACGTAGCAACGGTAGCGCTACCCTTACGTAGCAACGGTACCGCTACCCTTACGTAGCAACGGTACCGCTACCCTTACGTAGCGACGGTACCGCTACCCTTACGTAGCAACGGTACCGCTACCCTTACGTAGCGACGGTAGCGCTACCCTTACGTAGCAACGGTAGCGCTACCCTTACGTAGCGACGTTAGCGCTACCCTTACGTAGCGACGTTAGCGCTACCCTTACGTAGCGACGTTAGCGCTACCCTTACGTAGCGACGGTAGCGCTACCCTTAAGTAGCGACGGTAACGCAACACATGCTTAATCGCTGCCTCGCTCTTCCAAACTGATGATGCCATTCTATGTGTATCAGGCAATTAACTTCCTTTAATTATGATAAGAAGAGAAACTGTAATGGAGGCCTCCCTCCCTTCCTTCCCCAGGGGAAGAACAACCCCCTCCCTTCCTTCCTTCCCCAGGGGAAGAACAACCCCCTTCCTCCCTTCCTTCCCCAGGGGAAGAACAACCCCCTCCCTCCCTTCCTTCCCCAGGGGAAGAACAACCCCCTCCTTTCCTTCCTTCCCCAGGGAAAGAACAACCCCCTCCTTTCCTTCCTTCCCCAGGGGAAGAACAACCCCTCCCTCCCTTCCTTCCCCAGGGAAGAACAACCCCTCCTTTCCTTCCTTCCCCAGGAAAGAACAACCCCCTCCTTTCCTTCCTTCCCCAGGGGAAGAACAACCCCTCCCTCCCTTCCTTCCCCAGGGGAAGAACAACCCCCTCCTTTCCTTCCTTCCCCAGGGAAAGAACAACCCCCTCCTTTCCTTCCTTCCCCAGGGGAAGAACAACCCCCTCCCTCCCTTCCTTCCCCAGGGAAAGAACAACCCCCTCCTTTCCTTCCTTCCCCAGGGGAAGAACTACTCCCTTCCTCCCTCCCCCAGAGGGAAACCAGCCCCCTCCTACCCTACCCCAGCAGCGGCTAGTGTATCTCTCACCTCATGTCCATCTAGTGGAGGGAAGCCTATGAACATATGGGTACACAATAGGCCTAGGAACTAGGCCCCAACGGATTTATATCTACAGTTCACTTATCTGTTACAAGCAAATTAAGGAAATTTGCTTAATATATCTGGTATCTCATTTTCATCAATAAAATATCTTGACCTATCACAATTTTTAGTTCGTGGTTTAGACACCAGTGGTTTTTGTTAATTGGTTTGAAGCCTATCGACTACAGGAGGTATATTATGGCTGACTATTACTCACGCGTCCTCAAATTCTTCTAGACTTTTTTCTATCTAAATTTTCGAGAAATCTTTGTAGTATATTTACAAAAGTTTAAATAACATGTGAAATATATGAAAAACCTTATTACTCAGTGGTTTAAAATATTTAGCTGGTAATAAAACGACATAATGATTAATTAAACCATATTACGTAAGTGTGCAGCAATATTATTATTATTATTATTATTATTATTATTATTATTATTATTATTATTGTTATTATTATTAATTATTATTATTATTATTATTATTATTATTATTATTTTATCTTTTTACAATCAGTAATGTAATCTAATCAGTATTGTAATATAATACCAATAAAATTACTTTGAATATATTTATAATACCAATAAAATTACTTTGAATATATTTATAATACCAATAAAATTACTTTGAATATATTTATAATACCAATAAAATTACTTTGAATATATTTATAATACCAATAAAATTACTTTGAATATATTTATAATACCAATAAAATTACTTTGAATATATTTATAATACCAATAAAATTACTTTGAATATATTTATAATAGCTGAGAATCTCCTCGTAGTGGCTGACAATATTACCCACATTATTAGTAAATTCGCTATCTTAAAATATCTTAAACAATGAACACATCAACTCCGGGTTGAGGGACTGATTACCTCGAAGTCCTTCTGATATTCAGCCTTCCTTTGTATTGGACTGAGTAAGTCACTGGCTGGAGCAACGTTCCCTAAAGACACCCAGGTGTTTGCACATGTGTCTAGTTCAACAACAGCGTTCACATGTGTCAAGTTCATCAATAATAGCGTTCACAAGTGCGATGATGTTGACTGATAGATGATCCGAGCCTCTCAAATTATAGTAGTAGTAGTGGTAGTTGTTGTAGTTGTAGAAGTAGTAGCAATAGTAGTAGTAACTGTTAATGTTTGTTGTTGTTCCTATTATCATTGTTCTTGTAAAGTAAGCTCAATACTTTTCGTAATAATTTCCCACTAACTCCTCCTTCGTGTCTTCTGGAGGACGGAGGGAGTGAAAGGTGGGCAGAGAGCCTTCTGCTATAAAATCCTCACCATGCGTAGCTAAATAGGTGCCTTACACAGGTGAGGTGCAGAGGTACGCTACACAGGTCAGGTACAGAGGTTCACTACACAGGTGAGGTACAGATGTACGCTACACAGGTGAGATACAGAGGTACACTACACAGGTGAGGTGCAGAGGTACGCTGCATAGATGAGGTACAGATTTACCCCACACAGGCGAGGTACAGAGGTACGCTACACAGGTGGGGTACAGAGCTACCCCACACAGGTGAAGAACAGAGGTACGCTACACAGGTGACACAGGTAACTTCCTGGACCAGGAACACCAGAGTATCCGCCAGTGATCCTGACGTCTGGTTTCAATTACCCAAGAATTATGATCCCGACTAACCACCCGCCCTTTAGCACCTCGACCCATACGTTCAGCAGCGCACGATCGTCTCCGCAAGCACCGCAGCAAAACCGTGAGGTTTCCACAATTCTTCGGCCGGTTTGAGAGTGCTACGCGTCCGTGACGCAACGTTGAATTATGCGTTCACAGCGTAATGTAACGCGAACAATGATTGGTGTACGTCAGAGGGTTGACGTATAGCAATGAGGCAGTAATTGTGTTTCCTTGCCATTAAATATCTATCGACTGGGGGGCGAGGCGGGTGATAGATAGTTGCAGAGGGGCAACACTAGCTTGCAACACCAACTAAATGTTCAACAAACACACACGCACACACACACACCACGCAATAACTAGTGATTTTATGCGTAGTTGCGTAATGATTGGTCTCCTGGTGTGGGTGGGGAGCATAGCAGGGCCCCAGCTAGAACCAGAGGACATGGGGGAGACACAAACATGTGGCCAGGGGAGAGAAACCTCGTTAATTCAAGTATTTTGTGGCATTTTAGTTTTCTCCAGGGTTTCGGGGGTCAACGCCCCCCCATCCCCCCGCGGCCCGGTCTGTGACCAGGCCTCACGGTGGATGAGGTCTGATCAACCAGGCTGGCCGCACGTAAACCGACGTATGAACCACAGCCCGGCTGGTCAGGTACTGACTTTAGGTGCCTGTCCAGCGCCTTCTTGAAGACAGCCAGGGGTCTATTGGTAATCCCCTTTATGTACGCTGGGAGGCAGTTGAATTTGGCAATTTGTAAAGGATTTTTGTAAATGATCCGTGGCAGGAAAGAAGGTCTTGCTTTCCGATCAAACTGCACTCCTTGACGTGAAGACTGATCAGTGTTGAAAATACGCATTCATCTTGCGACTGATCATCCACATGTTGCAGCTGATCACCCACATGTTGTGAGTGCACCAGCAGCAACTTGGAAAACAGCTGGCAAGACTTGAGACACAGCTGGCAAGACTTGAGACACAGCTGGCAAGACTTCTTTACGATCAAACAACTTTTAAAGATGAAGAATTAGACACAAGTGAAACATCTGGGTATCTTTATTGTAGACGTTTCGCCCTCCAGTGGCTTTATCAGTACAAAGTCAAGAACATAACAGGAAGACAGCAGAACTATATACAAAAGATGAGGGAATCAGTGCTGGAGCTGGTGCAGGGTA
Organism: Cherax destructor; assembly: GCA_009830355.1. Classification (NCBI taxonomy): domain Eukaryota; kingdom Metazoa; phylum Arthropoda; class Malacostraca; order Decapoda; family Parastacidae; genus Cherax; species Cherax destructor. The sequence continues at coordinate 255,735 of WNWK01000199.1, read as the reverse complement.
CCATAGTGTGGAGGACAGCCAGGTTGAGGTAAACCCGTCCAGGACGATGGAAAATGCACACTTCACGATATTTGTAAAAGGAAACGTTTCGCAACGAAGACCCACTCGTTGCGAAACGTTTTCTTTAATAAATGTTCTGAAATGTACGTGTGTTTTTCCACTTTTCTGTTAGTTCATGCTAGACAGGTCCAACTCACCCCATCCCACACACACACACACAACAATATACATAATATATATATATATATATATATATATATATATATATATATATATATATATATATTATTTAATAACCACGAACGAGTGGTATTGATCACTAACTACACTGCACTAGCCAGGGGTCGAACCCATGATGCTTTGGCCCACCTCATGGTGAGCGAAAACACATGACGCTCTAGTCCACTGAACCACGCGGGCCAAAGCATCATGGGTTCGACCCCAGGCTAGTGCAGTGTAGTTATTGATATATTTATAACAATTCAAGAGTTTTGGCTTCAGTGACGTTGTTTGGAAGTTTGTTGCACTCATCTCCTGCCACCCCAGTACTTCCTTATTTTATTCCTGAATGTAAATTTCTCCAAATTGGGCCCATTACTTCGAGTCCTGTCTTTGTTAGATCTCTACAGCACGTTGTTTATATCTCCTTCATATATTGATGTTTTCCATTTATACACTTCAGTCACATTGTTCCACCTGACTGTTAGTGCTTATAGTGGACAAATTAAGTGCCTTTAGTCTATCTTACAAAAGGTTTCTGATACACTGGATCATCTTTATTCTTCTCTGCACATTTTCCAGCACATTTACGCACACACTGTAATAGTGAGACCAGAACTGAATACCATAATATAAATGAGGCCTTAGTAAAGGCAAAATATAATCTGAGGACTAATATTATTTATGCTTCTTAATATCAAACCAAAAATTCTGTCAGCTTTTTTGCCAACACTTATACACTGTTGTCTTGGCTTTAAATTTCTAGTAACCAGAACTTGTGTTGTGTGTCACACTCAGTTTGTGTTGTGTGTCACACTCAGTTTGTGTTGTGTCACACTCAGTTTGTGTTGTGTCACACCTAGTTTGTGTTGACAGAATGTCACACTCATTATGAGTTGTGTAAAGGCAATTATTGGTGACCTCATTTGTGTTGTGTCACACTCAGTTTGTGTTTGTGCCAACCATTTTTGTCACACTTGTTTGGTTTAAATGTCATCACTCAGTTTGTGTTGTGTGTCACACTCAGTTTGTGTTGTGTGTCACACTCAGTTTGTGTTGTGTCACACTCAGTTTGTGTTGTGTCACACTCAGTTTGTGTTGTGTGTCACACTCAGTTTGTGTTGTGTCACACTCAGTTTGTGTTGTGTGTCACACTCAGTTTGTGTTGTGTCACACTCAGTTTGTGTTGTGTGTCACACTCAGTTTGTGTTGTGTGTCACACTCAGTTTGTGTTGTGTCACACTCAGTTTGTGTTGTGTGTCACACTCAGTTTGTGTTGTGTGTCACACTCAGTTTGTGTTGTGTCACACTCAGTTTGTGTTGTGTGTCACACTCAGTTTGTGTTGTGTCACACTCAGTTTGTGTTGTGTGTCACACTCAGTTTGTGTTGTGTGTCACACTCAGTTTGTGTTGTGTCACACTCAGTTTGTGTTGTGTGTCACACTCAGTTTGTGTTGTGTCACACTCAGTTTGTGTTGTGTGTCACACTCAGTTTGTGTTGTGTCACACTCAGTTTGTGTTGTGTCACACTCAGTTTGTGTTGTGTCACACTCAGTTTGATAAAGATCAACATTGTGACTATAATAAAGGTGGACAGTTCTGACAAGTTGATAAGACATGTGTACAACACTTAGGTATCTTCATTCAGAAACGTCTCGTCTACACAGCAGGCGTCTTCAGTCGAGTACAGATATAGACACAGTAGCAGTGGAAAGGTAAAGATGATGCAATCAGTCCATCAACCTTGAAGGAGTAGTATGAGGTAGTCAGTCCCTCAAACCTGGAGCTGTGTTCAACTTTACACTGTTCAAGATTGTGAAGTTGAACACATCTCCAGGCTGAGGGACTGACCACCTCAAACCACTCCTTCTAGGTTGATGGACTAACCACATCATCTTTACCTCTCCATATTTGCAACATCTGCAATCGACTGCTGAAGCCTGCTGTGCAGGCGAATCATTTCAGAATAAATGTACCTAACTGTTGCACATGTGTCTTACTTATCAAGACTTACGTTATTTGTCTTAGTATCTTGTTCCTTTTTTATACAAATCAATTTTCAAGGTTAAGAGATGTTATCCTACCTCATCATTGCAGAGCCCTCCCCCAGGATGCCCCCCACAACAGTCGACTAACACCCAGGTACCTACTTACTGCTACGTGAACAGGGGCAGCAGGTGTAAGTAAACTCGCCCAACATTTTCACCCGTTCCCGGGATCGAACCCCGGACACTCAATATGTGAGCTGAGTGCGCTGCCAACCGAGCCACGGACACCTCTCCCTAGTATTAAAAGCTCACGTTGGTGCTGAGTGAGGTGCACCTGCCGCTTCTGCAAGCATGACATCAACTTCTCCAGGTCATCCAGAAGCATTCATGGGTCCCACTGTGACCTATGTTAACCTCACTGTGGTGTACAGAAATATACTTAGTTGAATGAATCTTGTTAGAGCCAACTGGCTCAGTGGTTAACGCATTGACCTGTGAGCTTTAGAACTCTCTCACCATGAGTTCTAACCCCACCCGTTTCGGGATTTGATAACTCTTACTAACACTTATCTCAGTGATGAATGATGAGCTTCTAGATGGAAAGAGTTTTCTAACTTAAGGTTTGCAGCATCAACGTTCTTCTAGTTAGTGTTGTCAGTCAAGCTGCGTTGTAACTCCTCCAGACTGAAGCTTAGCTAGTTGTGTGTCTGTGTGTAGACAACACTACTGTCACCACCTGTGTGTCTAGACAACACTACTGTCACCACCTGTGTGTCTAGACAACACTAATGTCACCACCTGTGTGTCTAGACAACACTACTGTCACCACCTGTGTGTCTAGACAACACTAATGTCACCATCTGTGTGTCTAGACAACACTACTGTCACCACCTGTGTGTCTAGACAACACTAATGTCACCACCTGTGTGTCTAGACAACAGTACTGTCACCACCTGTGTGTCTAGACAACACTAATGTCACCACCTGTGTGTCTAGACAACACTACTGTCACCACCTGTGTGTCTAGACAACACTACTGTCACCACCTGTGTGTCTAGACAACACTACTGTCACCACCTGTGTCTAGACAACACTAATGTCACCACCTGTGTGTCTAGACAACACTACTGTCACCAGCAGTACTAGTCTTGCATCCTGGCGATAAATTCTCGTATTTAGAGGTTGACATGTCTGTAGTCTCTGGGATGAACATGGAAGAGCGGAAATAATACGGACGAGGAACGACAGGTAGCTTTTTAACACCTGTAACACTTGACTGTAACAACTGACTGTAACACCTGACTGTAACACCGGACTGTAACACCTGACAGTATCGCATAACTAACAACTGAGTGTATATCAGTTAACTAACAACAGACTGTAACATCTGACACATAACCTACAACTGACTCAACACTCCACTAGGTTCCAGAACCCTAATTACACCAGTCACAGTACCTGGTGCTTACAGTGACAGTCACACACACACTGTCTCGCTAACCAACATAATTACACCAGTCACAGTACCTGGTGCTTACAATGACAGTCACACACACTGTCTCGCTAACCAACATAAATCACCAGTCAATAACTGACCCTAACAATAACGTTATTAATAACGCTAATGTGACATAGTTAATTAAGAGGATAGTTAACTGTGGTTATCACTGGATACGTTACGTAACAGTTACTTTGTTACTGATGAAACTGGTAGTTATTATGTTGTGGTTATTAGTCTGGTCTGTTAACTGTTGTCTATTTCTTTGTTGTTGTTCTGTTGTGAAGACTCCTCACTGTTCTGTTGTGAAGACTCCTCACTGTTCTGTTGTGAAGACTCCTCACTGTTCTGTTGTGGAGACTCCTCACTGTTCTGTTGTGAAGACTCCTCACTGTTCTGTTGTGAGACTCCTCACTGTTCTGTTGTGGAGACTCTCACTGTTCTTTGAGACTCACTGTTCTGTTGTGGAGACTCCTCACTGTTCTGTTGTGAAGACTCCTCACTGTTCTGTTGTGGAGACTCCTCACTGTTCTGTTGTGAAGACTCCTCACTGTTCTGTTGTGAAGACTCCTCACTGTTCTGTTGTGAAGACTCCTCACTGTTCTGTTGTGAAGACTCCTCACTGTTCTGTTGTGAAGACTCCTCAATGTTCTGTTGTGAAGACTCCTCACTGTTCTGTTGTGGAGACTCCTCACTGTTCTGTTGTGAAGACTCCTCACTGTTCTGTTGTGAAGACTCCTCACTGTTCTGTTGTGGAGACTCCTCACTGTTCTGTTGTGAAGACTCCTCACTGTTCTGTTGTGAAGACTCCTCACTGTTCTGTTGTGAAGACTCCTCACTGTTCTGTTGTGAAGACTCCTCACTGTTCTGTTGTGAAGACTCCTCACTGTTCTGTTGTGAAGACTACTCACTGTTCTGTTGTGAAGACTCCTCACTGTTCTGTTGTGAAGACTCCTCACTGTTCTGTTGTGAAGACTCCTCACTGTTCTGTTGTGAAGACTCCTCACTGTTCTGTTGTGAAGACTCCTCACTGTTCTGTTGTGGAGACTCCTCACTGTTCTGTTGTGGAGACTCCTCACTTTTCTGTTGTGAAGACTCCTCACTGTTCTGTTGTGGAGACTCCTCACTGTTCTGTTGTGGAGACTCCTCACTGTTCTGTTGTGAAGACTCCTCACTGTTCTGTTGTGAAGACTCCTCACTGTTCTGTTGTGAAGACTCCTCACTGTTCTGTTGTGGAGACTCCTCACTGTTCTGTTGTGAAGACTCCTCACTGTTCTGTTGTGAAGACTCCTCACTGTTCTGTTGTGAAGACTCCTCACTGTTCTGTTGTGAAGACTCCTCACTGTTCTGTTGTGAAGACTCCTCACTGTTCTGTTGTGAAGACTCCTCACTGTTCTGTTGTGAAGACTCCTCACTGTTCTGTTGTGAAGACTCCTCACTGTTCTGTTGTGAAGACTCCTCACTGTTCTGTTGTGAAGACTCCTCACTGTTCTGTTGTGAAGACTCCTCACTGTTCTGTTGTGAAGACTCCTCACTGTTCTGTTGTGGAGACTCCTCACTGTTCTGTTGTGAAGACTCCTCACTGTTCTGTTGTGAAGACTCCTCACTGTTCTGTTGTGAAGACTCCTCACTGTTCTGTTGTGGAGACTCCTCACTGTTCTGTTGTGAAGACTCCTCACTGTTCTGTTGTGAAGACTCCTCACTGTTCTGTTGTGAAGACTCCTCACTGTTCTGTTGTGAAGACTCCTCACTGTTCTGTTGTGGAGACTCCTCACTGTTCTGTTGTGAAGACTCCTCACTGTTCTGTTGTGAAGACTCCTCACTGTTCTGTTGTGAAGACTCCTCACTGTTCTGTTGTGAAGACTCCTCACTGTTCTGTTGTGAAGACTCCTCACTGTTCTGTTGTGAGACTCCTCACTGTTCTGTTGTGAAGACTCCTCACTGTTCTGTTGTGAAGACTCCTCACTGTTCTGTTGTGAAGACTCCTCACTGTTCTGTTGTGAGACTCCTCACTGTTCTGTTGTGAAGACTCCTCACTGTTCTGTTGTGAAGACTCCTCACTGTTCTGTTGTGAGACTCCTCACTGTTCTGTTGTGAAGACTCCTCACTGTTCTGTTGTGAAGACTCCTCACTGTTCTGTTGTGAAGACTCCTCACTGTTCTGTTGTGAAGACTCCTCACTGTTCTGTTGTGAAGACTCCTCACTGTTCTGTTGTGAAGACTCCTCACTGTTCTGTTGTGAAGACTCCTCACTGTTCTGTTGTGAAGACTCCTCACTGTTCTGTTGTGAAGACTCCTCACTGTTCTGTTGTGAAGACTCCTCACTGTTCTGTTGTGAAGACTCCTCACTGTTCTGTTGTGAAGACTCCTCACTGTTCTGTTGTGAAGACTCCTCACTGTTCTGTTGTGAAGACTCCTCACTGTTCTGTTGTGAAGACTCCTCTACTGTTCTGTTGTGAAGACTCCTCACTGTTCTGTTGTGAAGACTCCTCACTGTTCTGTTGTGGAGACTCCTCACTGTTCTGTTGTGAGACTCCTCACTGTTCTGTTGTGAAGACTCCTCACTGTTCTGTTGTGAAGACTCCTTACTGTTCTGTTGTGGAGACTCCTCACTGTTCTGTTGTGAAGACTCCTCACTGTTCTGTTGTGAAGACTCCTCACTGTTCTGTTGTGAAGACTCCTCACTGTTCTGTTGTGAAGACTCCTCACTGTTCTGTTGTGAAGACTCCTCACTGTTCTGTTGTGGAGACTCCTCACTGTTCTGTTGTGAAGACTCCTCACTGTTCTGTTGTGAGACTCCTCACTGTTCTGTTGTGGAGACTCCTCACTGTTCTGTTGTGAAGACTCCTCACTGTTCTGTTGTGAGACTCCTCACTGTTCTGTTGTGAAGACTCCTCACTGTTCTGTTGTGAAGACTCCTCACTGTTCTGTTGTGAAGACTCCTCACTGTTCTGTTGTGAGACTCCTCACTGTTCTGTTGTGGAGACTCCTCACTGTTCTGTTGTGAAGACTCCTCACTGTTCTGTTGTGGAGACTCCTCACTGTTCTGTTGTGGAGACTCCTCACTGTTCTGTTGTGAAGACTCCTCACTGTTCTGTTGGGAAGACTCCTCACTGTTCTGTTGTGGAGACTCCTCACTGTTCTGTTGTGGAGACTCCTCACTGTTCTGTTGTGGAGACTCCTCACTGTTCTGTTGTGGAGACTCCTCACTGTTCTGTTGTGGAGACTCCTCACTGTTCTGTTGTGGAGACTCCTCACTGTTCTGTTGTGGAGACTCCTCACTGTTCTGTTGTGAAGACTCCTCACTGTTCTGTTGTGGAGACTCCTCACTGTTCTGTTGTGAAGACTCCTCACTGTTCTGTTGTGGAGACCTTTCACTCTGACTCACTGTTCTGTTGTGGAGACTCTCACTGTTCTGTTGTGGAGACTCCTCACTGTTCTGTTGTGAAGACTCCTCACTGTTCTGTTGTGGAGACTCCTCACTGTTCTGTTGTGAAGACTCCTCACTGTTCTGTTGTGAAGACTCCTCACTGTTCTGTTGTGGAGACTCCTCATTGTTCTGTTGTGAAGACTCCTCACTGTTCTGTTGTGAAGACTCCTCACTGTTCTGTTGTGGAGACTCCTCACTGTGCTGTTGTTCTGTGGCAACTTTGTATTAAATCTGGAGATTAAATTTCACTTGTCACCATCTTTGACTCACTCAATCCATCATTCACTGTATTTTTTCCAGTAAATTCATGTTTGCATCACGTTATGTTCAGGAACTCTCTCGTTCTCGTTCCATCACAGTCTCTCTCTCTCTTCTCTCTCTCTCTCTCTCTCTCTCTCTCTCTCTCTCTCTCTCTCTCTCTCTCTCTCTCTTTATACAGGGATTGACAAGGTTAGGTTAAGGATCCCTAACTTTATTGACAAGCTATTGACAAGTTAATTAAGGGTTCCTAACTTTATTGACAAGCTATTTACAAGTTAATTAAGGGTTCCTAACTTTATTGACAAGCTATTTACAAGTTAAGGGTTCCTAACTTTATTGACAAGCTATTTACAAGTTAAGGATTCCTAACTTTATTGACAAGCTATTTACAAGTTAAGGGTTCCTAACTTTATTGACAAGCTATTTACAAGTTAAGGGTTCCTAACTTTATTGACAAGCTATTTACAAGTTAAGGGTTCCTAACTTTATTGACAAGCTATTTACAAGTTAAGGGTTCCTAACTTTATTGACAAGCTATTTACAAGTTAAGGGTTCCTAACTTTATTGACAAGCTATTTACAAGTTAAGGGTTCCTAACTTTATTGACAAGCTATTTACAAGTTAAGGGTTCCTAACTTTATTGACAAGCTAAGAGCTAAGAGCTCTCTCTCTCCCTCTCTCTCTCTCTCTCTCTCTCTCTCTCTGAGCTGATTTTCTTTACGAAGATCAAGAGAGTTTAGGTAAGACCCCAGTGGGGTGAGAGGGGTAGACGGGACAGAAGAAGAATAGCGTTGGAGAAGAGTGTCCTTAGTCGTAGTATCTTTACCGTACCAAACTTTCCAGAGTTATGACTCTCTCTTCCTGTGACTTGAAAAGTTATAAGACAATAATCACTTAGTAATATTGTGCTCTGAACTATATTTTCATGTGATATACTCAGGGTGAATACCAGGTCTAGTTGTGCTGGTACGTCACCACGTTTCATTCTTGTGATATACTTCATTCTTCTTATAATATACTCAGGGTGAATACCAGGTCTAGTTGTGCTGGTACATCACCATGTCCCATCCTTGTATATTGCCGTGTTTGTTGCAGCCATGATTTTCATTGCATATACGAGGAAGTTCTAAACCCACACGGGTCATTAAATGCCCTAGGTCTTGGAGATAATCAGCTTAGATCCGCAAAAAAATGGAGAAGGTGGCTGGAATTCCTTGAATTAAGAGTCCTTAAACTACATTAAGTAACTCGTACCTATGAATTTACTCTCGTTTAAATATAGACAGTGGTTCTAACACTGATTTGTTTCGTATTCGCCTCAATTTACTGATAAAGACTCACCCAGTCTCTCATCTGCCCTTCACAACCACTATTTTAATGATTTTTTTCTCTCAATATACTCTGCCTTCCATACATCAATTTTACACTGTCAAAAAGCTTTCGCTTTTTGACCCCACTCTGTCAATCTCTTCCATTTCTTTGGTTCCTCACAATGTGGTAGCCTCCAGGGAGCACTGTATCAGTTACGATGTTTCACAGTTGATCTCAGTCTATATTTCTCAGCCTATCTATATTTCTCAGCCTATCTATATTTCTCAGTCTATATTCCTCAGCCTATCTATATTTCTCAGACTATTTATCTGTTATTTATATCGTACTTGGGTCCACGACTTTAATTCTCAAAATTATATTTATTTTTTGGGTAGGATAGATGAGAGAGGGAAGTTGACGGAGGAGGGAGGGAAGTTGACGGAGGAGGGAGGGAAGTTGACGGAGGAGGGAGGGAAGTTGATGGAGGAGGGAGGGAAGTTGATGGAGGAGGGAGGGAAGTTGATGGAGGAGGGAGGGAAGTTGATGGAGGAGGGAGGGAAGTTGATGGAAGAGGGAAGAAAGTTGAATACAGAATTGTGAAAGAGAGAGAAAGATAGATTAAGAGTGTGAGAGTTATAGAAAGAGAAAGTAAGAAAGTAAGAAAGAGAGAGATAGAGAGTGAGGCAGGACAGAGTCTTCCCTCCAGCAAGTTGGACTCTGGGTGATAGCAAAGTGTGTACAAAATATTTACCTGGTTTGCTAATAGTTAATGTGTCAGGGATAACCCTCCAGGTCATCTAAACTTTATGACAAATATCGTCATCAACGACGCCATCTTTGAACTCGTCCCGAACCCCGTGTCCGTCCACGACTTCGACTTTCTGGAAGACCTCACTCCTTCGGGTACTCGACACCCGGAACTCCGGGTTCACGAACTCGCAGAAGTTCTCGGATTACAACAGAACCTTGATCCCCCCTTCCTGTTCAATCCTCCCCAAGACCCGTGTTAATAAATTTTCCATAACAAAGACGAGAAGCGTGCGATCGAACGTTGAGTGCTTCAGCCAATGAGGGCTCGTTACGTGGAATTTATTGCGGCCGCTGATTGGCTGCGCGGCAGTAAATTCAGGTGGACGAATTGTGGTTATTAATTTGGCAGCTCCAGTAATGTAGCAGAGCAGCCGACACTGATAGTTGTAATTGATTGTTGAGGTACAACCAGAGGTGGGTCCCTGCCACCCTGCCCCTCACCCTGCTTCACCCTGCCCCTCATCACCTTGGCCCTCACCCTGCTTCACCCTGCCCCTCATCACCTTGGCCCTCACCCTGCTTCACCCTGCCCCTCATCACCTTGGCCCTCACCCTGCTTCACCCTGCCACTCACTCTGCTTCACCCTGCCCATCACCACCTTGCTCCTCACCCTGCCCCTCACCACCTTGCCCCTCACCCTGCTTCACCATGCCCCTCACCACCCTGCCCATCACCCCTTTGCCCCTCATCCTGCCCCTCATCTTGCCTCCCCCTGCCTCTGACCCTCCCCCTGACCCATTCCTCTCCTCCCCCTGCCCTTTCCCTACAAGGACCTACCTCTCCCCTGCCCCTCTGCTACTAAGTGCTGCTGCTGCTGCTGTTGTGTGGTGGTAGGGGAGGTGGAAAATGCAAAATTAACAGTAAAGAGAGTTAAGTCGGAGGCTGGCACTGTGAGAAGCATTGTTGCTCAGGGCAGAGTACTCGCTCCCATCCTTCCCCATCATCATCATATCCGACACAGACAGAGATGTAAGTCATAGCACTCTATCAGCCTTTATAGATATAAAATGTTGTGTTAGTCATCCACTGACGACACTGCAAGTCTTCAAGTGGATAAAAACCAAGTTTTCCAATGGGCCACAGAAAGCAATATAATGTTCAATGAGGACAAATTTCAGTTACTCTGTTATGAAAGCTGTAACGGAGTACCAAACTAACTCTAGTCATTCATTATACTGAAAAACTAATGTGAAGGACCTGGGAGTAATAATGTCAAAGGATCTCCCTTTCAAAATCTCAAGTGTCATTATCAAAGCAGCGAGGATAATGATAGGATGGATAATGAGAACCTTAGAAACAAGGGATGCCAAGCTAATGATGATCTTCTTTAAGTCATTTCTTCTCTCTAGGCTAGAGTATTGCTGTACACTAACTGCCCCTTTCAAGGCAGACAAAGTTAGAGATTAAGAGAATGTACAGAGAACCTTTGCTGCACATATATGTTCAGTCGAGAACTTCAATTACTGGAACTGTTTGAAGTCCCTTGACCTGTACTCCTTGCAACACAGGCGAGAAAGATACATCATAATTTACACCTGGAAAATCCTTGAGGGACTGGTCCCATATCTGCACATAGAAATCTCTCCCTACGAAAGCAAGACTCGGCAGACAGTGCCAGATGCCACCAATGAATACAATGAGAAACAAGACGATAAGTTTAAGGAGACCAAGACTGTTAAGGGGGATTACCAAAAGACCACTTAATGTATAGGTTCCTAAAATCAGTACCTGACCAGCCAGACTGTGGTAGGAACACTGGACTGCATTCAACCAGCAGCAACAGCCTGGTTGATGAGGCCGTGATCCACCGGGAGGCTTGGTCTGGGACTGGACCGCGGGGGCGTTGACCCGGGTAACACCCTCCAGGTATACTCCAGGTAAGCAGACCTCACCAGGGACATAAATACCTTACAAATATTAACTAGACATAAAGTAAGCAAATAAAAATAAGGAAAAAGGAAGAAATGAAAGAAGTAAAGGGGGAGGAAGAGGAGCTAATGGAGGAGAAAACCTGAGACGAAGCGAAGGACGAGTAAGTGGAGGAGGAGGAAGAGGATGAGGAGGAGAGGATAATAACTCAAAGAAGAGGATGATGTGATCTTGACAATAACTGGTGTTATCATGTGTCATGTCTCACAACTATCATCTTATGTTCCATGTTATGTATCATCAGGTGTCTCCTGTGTGTGTGTGTGTGTGTGTGTGTGTACTCACCTATTTGTTGTTGCAGGGGTCGATTCACAGCTCCTTGTGTGTAGGGGGGAGAGAGGGGCGAGTACCTTGAGTCCACCTAACTACGAGGACATAAACATGTGAGAAGCTAGACAAACACTGATCATTCATTTATAATTTATACACATCATATATGCGGTATACATGTGTATCTTCTTGTCTGGGGCAAACATATACACGCCACACATTAATACGCAACATTCCTCAATTGCAAAGCAACACCATTCACAATTGCCAGCCACAAACTGTTCTTCAATACATCACGTGACAGTCCATCCTGCATGAAATATTGAACACTCTGAACAATTTGCTAGTTCCTCTTGGGTGGTGGTGGGTAGCCTTCTTATGTGTGTGATGTATTACTCACACACACACACACAGTGATAAGAAGAGGTATGATAAAGCTCATGGAGAAGGGAGGGAGTGACCCAGTAGCGACCAGTGAAGAGGCGGGGCCAGGAGCTATGAATCGACTCCTGCAACCACAATTAGGTGAGTTAATAAGACTGAGGAAGGATGATGGAGAGCTCACAAGCAGTCATCAGAAACTCTGTGAAAAATTAAACGAGCGAGATTTTCTCAGTGACAACATTGATGTTATGGGGACTCACGAACCTACATCACAATGTAGTATACGAACTATTCGTCAACCCCCCAACCCCCAACCCCCAACCCCCAACCCACCAACCCCGCAACCCTACCATCCTTCGTTATCATAAGTATCAGAATTAGTGAAAATACTATTAGTCGTAGTACTAATGTTAGGGCATTGTGAAAAAAAATATATTTTAGAGTTTTCTGTGCAGAAAATATTTAAGGATCCACTATGTCGCCTACATGGTATGTATGTGACAGGTAACTTTGCAACCCAGGTTCCTACTTATATGTAAGTTATGGTATGTATGTGACAGGTAACTTTGCAACCCAGGTTCCTACTTATATGTAAGTTATGGTATGTATGTGACAGGTAACTTTGCAACCCAGGTTCCTACTTATATGTAAGTTATGGTATGTATGTGACAGGTAACTTTGCAACTCAGGTTCCTACTTATATGTAAGTTATGGTATGTATGTGACAGGTAACTTTACAACCTAGGTTCCTACTGACATGTAAGTTATGCTATGTATGTGACAGGTAACCTTGCAACCCAGGTATGTCACAGGAAGTCCTCAAGGGCAACAATTGAATCGTCTGACTTCTTCCAAGTGCGCTTGCAAATTCTTGGGACTTCAGTGTCTAATCTAAAGTCTGTGAAATCGACTTTAAGACACTTTTAGCCAGTTGGGAAGCTCGAACTGGACGTCTAATCTGAAGGGAATTGTTTGTCCTGACACAAGAACATTTTTAACGTTATTACTGGACAAAATATAAAAATACGTTATTAATTGACAAAATATATAAAATACAGAGAAAAGCATATAAGAAATGTTTATATTCTTGTTGAAAATGACGTCACTGGAGGACCAGTGACATCATGGTGATAAATCCTTTGTGGATTTATCACCAAGGGTTTCTAGGAAACCCTTGGTGATAATTCCACAAAGAAGAATTGTGGCCTTGAAGCACACAGGGAACTGATCTTGATGCCTGTGAGGGATGCTGTGGCAAGAACACAGGAAGCATCCTGGTCACCTGCTCCTGCTGTAGATGCTGAGGACTTAGACTTTAAGATATTGCTCAGTGACGGCACTCATGGAGCCTATGGAACTTATGTGGCCCGTGGAACTTATGTAGCCCGTGGAACTTATGTAGCCCGTGGAACTTATGTGGCCCGTGGAACTTATGTAGCCCGTGGAACTTATGTGGCCCGTGGAACTTATGTAGCCCGTGGAACTTATGTAGCCCGTGGAACTTATGTAGCCCCGTGGAACTTATGTAGCCCGTGGAACTTATGTAGCCCCGTGGAACTTATGTAGCCCCGTGGAACTTATGTAGCCCGTGGAACTTATGTAGCCCCGTGGAACTTATGTAGCCCATGAAAACCATGAAGTCCATGGAACCCATGGAGCCAATGGAACCCCTGGAGCACATAGATCCCAAGAAACCCATAAATCCCACGTAGTCCATGTAACCCATGAAGTCTATGATGAAACCCATGTAACTCTTATAGCCCATGGAACCCATGTAGCCAATAAAACCCATGGAGGCCATGGAACCCATGGATTTCATGGAACCTATGAAGCACACGAAACCCATGAAGCTAATGGTACCCATTGATTCCCTGGAACCCATGAAGTTCCAAGACTCAAAGCTCGTGGATCACATGAAACCCATAATGCTCAAAGAATATATGAAGCCCATGGAGGCCATGGAGCCCATGATAGTGGGCGTGAGAGGTAAGACACGGGCTGTGTCTTCAGTCACTCGTAACACTGTAAGTAACATGGTTACCAGTGTAACACTGTTACTAAGATGGTTACCAGTGTAACACTGTTACTAAGATGGTTACCAGTGTAACACTGATGGTCGTGGCGTAACTACACTACAGCCCATTAAGCTAGACCCATCATCATGGGTAAGAGTAATGGGTTACTACATGGGTGTGAGTAATGGGTCACTAACCAGTGAATGAATCGTGATATTGAGGAACCACGGTAGTTACTGTTGTGTGACCCACGGTAGTCACTGTTGTGTGACCCACGGTAGTCACTGTTGTGTGACCCACGCTAGTCACTGTTATGTGACACGCGGTAGTTACTGTTATGTGACCCACGGTAGTCACTGTGTAACCCCACGGTAGTCACTGTTGTGTGACCCCACGGTAGTCACTGTGTGACCCCACGGTAATCACTGTTGTGTGACCCACGGTAGTCACTGTTGCGTGACCCCAGGGTAGTCACTGTGTGACCCCACGGTAGTCACTGCATAATTCGAGAAAGGTATCCCTGTATTGCAGAGCCCCAGCCGCCTCTACCTCAGCGCACACGAAAGGAATAGTGCAGAGTGTGGCTTAAGTTTGTACCGCGGTGAAATGTTAGCAGTGAAGATGTGAAGTGAGTGTGGATAGGCAGTCACAAGCTATCACATGGAAACTAACATCCCAGTTTCTTCCATAATACTGACACTTTACGATATGCAAGGCTCAGTATTATTTAAATTTACCAAATTTCTTCCTATAAAAAAATGCAACTTGTAATGTCAACAAGTCAAACTTGAATTTAAGTTGTGTGCTTTGATTTTCCGGTGTTAAACCGTAAGTAAGAAGTTAATTTATATTTAGACCTTAAGTAGATAACAAGCACGTGTTGTTGTGGTGTTGAGATAAGGTGTATAGTTAGTTGTGTTAGTGGGTTAGTGGCATATCTCATATATCACAAATGTCACATATCTTGTGACATATTTGTGATATATATCAAGTTTATCTTTGGTCTCACAAATCGTGACCTCAAGAAAACCTTCCGTTCTTATTTCCTCTCAGTGATAAATGTGGTTGAAATTTGTACTGTTTAACCTACGTGTTACCTGCCTGTACAGGCTGGTCATGACAGTGCTCAGTGGTGAGCCCATGACCATACCAAGTTGCTGGTTGTATATAGAACCCTCAGAAGAGAAGTAATTAAAAATAACACATGGCTCATTAGCCCCGAGGAAGTCTTTGACGGGAATTGGAAGGTTCAGACCAACGTGAATTTTTCTTGAAGGTGGATCCAAGGCTTGTGTAACAGATACCTTGGTGAATATTGATGTGACGTCGAGGCTATAGAGTTTCTTGTTTTTAATGCGAGTGTCTTGTATCCTCTTAATGACATCCTCTGAGTGTCTAAGAGGAGCCCTACTGGTGCTCCCAAGGAGCTCTTTCAACATCTGCTCCTGTAACTACAACTACTACAGCTTCAACATCTGCTCCTGTAACTACAAACACTACAGCTTCAACATCTGCTCCTGTAACTACAAACACTACAGCTTCAACATCTGCTCCTGTAACTACAAACACTACAGCTTCAACATCTGCTCCTGTAACTACAAACACTGAAGACTGGACAGCTGCTACTGTAACTACAAACAGGTAACTACAAACATGTCATTACTTGACTGTGACAGAGACCAGGGTGGCCACACCAGCACACACACCTGGCTCTCACACTCATCCCTCGTGTTCCCTGCCAATTAAGAAACGGTTTAAGGTCGTAGTTAGGTGTGGCCTTACTGATGAACCGCTCCTCGTTAAGACTTTTCTCGTCTTGTCCTCCTGAGATTTTTACGCCATAAAAACGTCAGTAAGGTTGAGAAAGATATCCCAGACTTACCAAAACAAAGGAGCATCACCGCTCCAATATTTTGAATGGCTTGTCTCTACAAAGGTGACCCGGGAGTCGACCAGACCACAAGACACCAGACCACAAGACCTGACCAAAGCCCCGGCCAGACCACAGACAGCCTTCCTAAAATACTGCCTTGTTAATTACGTTGCCTGTTGGTGGGTCATTGTGAGCGTCCGTGTGTCACCGTATGTGTGGTTTGTCTTTTCTGTTACCGTGTGTGTGTGTGTGTGTGTGTGTGTGTGTGTGTGTGTGTGTGTGTGTGTGTGTGTGTGTGTGTGTGTGTGTGTGTGTGTGTGTGTGTTAAGGAAAGATCCTGGACTTCACCTTACGAAACAAAGCAAATGCAATAGTAATTACGGACAAGGTAGATTATAGTGGAAAAATAAACCTAATATTAGGAGACAGGGAAACTCATGCGCTTCTTAATAGGAAGGAAACCAGTTATTCTTCGTGAGGTGTCGGAAGGGGCGAGTGTGACGAGTGGGGTTCCACAAGGGTCAGTACTTGAACCAAAACTGTTTCTTGTGTATGCAAACGACATAACTGAAGAACTCGATGCCGCGAAACCAATGAGGAGAATACAAAGGTTCTCCTTTGAAAAGTAGACCAGGAAAGACTGCAAAAGGATCTGAACAAGCTGCAGGACTGGTCTGACAAGTGGCTGTTAGAATTTAACCCCAGAAAATGTAAAGTTATGAAAATAAGAGAAGGGCAAAGACGATAGGAAAGAGTGTACAGTCTCGGGGGACTACGGTTGAAAACCTTACTGAAAGAGGACCTCTGGGCACACATAGTTCCTAGTATTTGACAAACATCAAGATAATATCTGCTGCAACAAACGCAAGGCTGGGAAATCTGAGGATAACTTTCAGGAACACGGACAAGGAGGCATTCACGACCTTATATACGACGTATGTCAGGCCCATCTTAGAGTATGCAGCGCCAGTATGGAACCCACGTCTGGTTAAGTAAGCAAAAGATGCTGTAAATGTGCAAATGTTTTGCTAAGGAGCATAAGCTATGTGGAAAAGCTAGAAGAGCTAAACCTGACCACACTAGAGGACAGAAGAACCAGAGGTGACGTAATTACGAGATACTGAGAGGAAGTGACTTGGTGGACAGGGAGAGTTTTAGAGATGAATCTCAGGTACACGAGGTAGGTAAAAACACAGATGAGTTACAGGGATATTAGGAAATACTTCTTTAGCCTTAAAGTGGCCGAAAAGCCATGTGGTAGCTGCTAAATCCACACACACAGTGAGCGCCATTATCACGTAATAAGCTGAAAGCTCAAAGGTGTGAAGGCACTCAGCCTGAGACCATCTGGATAAGACCCGGGCTGGGACCATCTGGATAAGACCCGGGCTGGGACCATCTGGATAAGACCCGGGCTGGGACCATCTGGATAAGACCCGGGCTGGGACAAGACCGGCGAACCTTCATGTTGCGCCCCTTGAACTGGGCCTCAATGTATATAATGTATATTTCCATTTTCTATAATTTTATATTGCGAATATTCTCGATTATAGCTAAATCGTTAATATTTTGCTTTATATTATTATTAGACTATTATTTAACTTAGCTATATATATTAGGTAGGATATTATATTTTGTTGTGCTCGAGAGTGTGTAGTAACTGCCTTGGTGTTGACAAACGACTGTTAGGCTGCCGGCGTCTTGTTGCGGGGAGGAGTCAGTCTCTGGACACACCTGAACTGGGTGGTTGTTCCTCCTTCCTCTGTCTCTCTGGCCTGCTGCCCTCGTCGAGTCAACTCCTCACTCTTGTTGTTCTCGACATTAGACTCTATTGGGTAGAGTATGAATTCGTTGGTGAGGCGAATCATACTTCTCAGGACTCTGTGTAACTCTGTTCACAGAGAATAGACTAGACAGTGATTATTCGACTTTGTTCTGGGTTGTGTGTCACCTTGACACTCTTTGACAACTCAGGTCTCAAGCTCTAGCTCTGGACCTAATTCGACAAGGCATCTGTGCACCGCCACAGTTTGGGATTGTTTATGCTGAACCTAGTTTCAGTAGAAAGGGAGTTTTATGACTGTTTTGGAGGATCTACTGATGGTCCCCAGTTAGGGTCGATTTTCTATCTCCTTGTTCCTGATGCTGTGTTGCTGTTGCCTGTTATAGTGCTGTTCTGCGAAGTGGTCATTTTACTAGACAATCAAGCTGTTCTGGTTGTCAATTTGTTAGTACAGCTAGCTTATGAGAAGTTGTTCTGTCGTACACTGGTTGAGTCGAGTCTTAGTTACCGGGAGCACACTCGTACACACATTTATTATTATTTGTATATATTATTGTTATTAGTGACATTGTACCTGATGGTACCTCTGAGTCTTTTATATATATATATGTGCCCTCAGCACAGATTTATTGTATATGAGAGCAGTGTAGGAGCTACCCTCCTAAGTATCCTAATTGATATCTTAATATCTTTATATTTGATTTACTTTGCTACCCTAGATTTTCTCACTTTGTTAATAAATCTTTAAATCATTTACTTTGGTTAGTACCCTATCAGTTGTAATCCTCTTCATCTATATAATATGTCGGATAACTGAACCAGGATACTGACTTTGTTGCAAAAGCCCAGTAACAGGCTGGATGCTAGAAGGGCTTTCCTTTCTAGTGTTCACTGGAGATATCTATTGTTAATAGATATCGTGTCATTTTGTAACACTTCATGAGTCCCAGCATCATCTGGGAAGCTTAACCTGGAAGGAAGCTGTAGCGACCACTACTCCCACACGGCCACCTTCTTCATGGTAATCCCAACAAAATGTCCCTTAATCCCTAATCTTCACTTTGTGAACCTGTTGCTGCCTTCACTTTACTGCCCAGGTACACAATGGTAATCAGGAGACGACGAAGTAAACGGAGTTAGGTTCTGCTCTGAGAGAGAAATAGGAACCCAGGGTGTTAAAAATAGAAACCCAGGGCGTTAAAAATAGGAACCCCGGGTGTTAAAAATAGGAACCCCGGGTGTTAAAAATAGGAGCGCATATCTTCTCTTAACCGGCCCATGTTTTCTCTGGTTTACTAGGTTTGAAGCCTGTCTACTACACGAGGGGGCTGCATGACACCTGTTCACCACCAGTCAAGAATACTTGAATACCTAAAATACTGATTAAGCTTCCAGAATATATACAATGAAAGGTATATACCTCTCATTGTATATACACTGAGAGGTATATACCTCTCATTGTATATACACTGAGAGATATATACCTCTCATTGTATATACACTGAGAGGTATACACCTCTCATTGTATATACACTGAGAGATATATACCTCTCATTGTATATACACTGAGAGGTATACACCTCTCGGTCACAGGAAGACTTCGGTCTCAAGACCAAAGATTGGTCCACACGGGTCTTCATAAGACCAGCACCAACGTCAAGAAAAACGACCTTAAGGTGTCGTCAAGGGTCGTTCCTCCTGTCGTGTAAACTGTGTGGGAGCCCGGAGCTCAGTGGTACAACAAAAAGGGCTCTGGTTCGTTTCCCGGGCTGAGCGAAATGTGTGGGCAAGACTACCTACACCTGCTACCCCTGTTCACCTAGCTGTAAATGGGCATCTGGGTTTTCGTATTTGTTGTGGGTGGCATCCTGGGTTTACCATAGCTTAGATAACTGAAATCATCTGAGGTAAGATAGTATCATCTGTCAACACAGGTATGGCTATAGTGGGGTGACGAACGTCAGATATAGGGAAGTAGACGTGAATGTAATGAGTGGACATGAGTGGGCAAGAGTGGACATGAATTGAGGGTCAATGATGGCCAATCTGTCGAACTCCTAAACAACAACATTGATGGAAGTACAAGAAGTTGACGAAATTGAGTGATAGTTGAGGTCATCAGTCCATCATCCTTGTAGCAACTTGATAAGGTCTCAGCCTAGTGAGGAAGCAAGTGATCAGAGGCCTATGTACTGGAGATGAAGTCACTGGTGAGCTAGGCCTACCAGTGCAAGCAGATTACACTAAACAGTTGTCAGCGATAGAGTTGCTGAAGACATCGCTGGTGCAACATACCACAGTGTTGCTGTGTCTAGCAACATACCACAGTGTTGCTGTGTCTAGCAACATACCACAGTGTTGATGTGTCTAGCAACACACCACAGTGTTGCTGTGTCTAGCAACACACCACAGTGTTGCTGTGTCTGAACACCCAGTTTGTGTGTCTAGCAACACACCACAGTGTTGCTGTGTCTGGCAACAAACCAGTGTTGCTGTGTCTAGCAACACACCACAGTGTTGCTGTGTCTAGCAACACACCACAGTGTTGCTGTGTCTAGCAACACACCACAGTGTTGCTGTGTCTAGCAACACACCACAGTGTTGCTGTGTCTAGCAACACACTATAGTGTTGATGTGTCTAGTAACACACCACAGTGTTGTTGTGTCTAGCAACACACTATAGTGTTGATGTGTCTAGTAACACACCACAGTGTTGCTGTGTCTAGCAACACACCACAGTGTTGCTGTGTCTAGCAACACACTATAGTGTTGATGTGTCTAGCAACACACCACAGTGTTGCTGTGTCTATCAAGGACCTTCTTAGGAAATAAGTTGAAGATCAACTACCGCTCAACTGTGTAACACTAAATGTTAATTATAATACACTGAGAGTTATAACACACTGTATACCAGTGCACTATATGAGTTATAGGGCACTATAGGAGAGTTATAACGCACTATATGACAGTTATAACGTGTGCCAGTGTGATATGACGTATTATGCTGCCTGGTCATGCACGTCAGACGTCTAGGTGGTAACAAGATGATCCTGATTGATACGTGTTCACCACAATTAAGCATGGAGAGGTGAGGTGGTGGTGACCTCTGGCGGCTTAACGCCTCATCTCCGCCACAATGACCCGGTATGACCCCGGGTGACCTTCTCCACCCGTAATTGACCCCCGGCCGGTAATGGGTCGTCCGGACAATGCCCACAAACTAAGGTCAAACGGAACAAATTTGTTTCAGTGCGAGCTAGAAGGTCATTTTTATGAGGTGAATCGTAGGTTTCATCTTAGGTTGATGGCTGGGGGGATTTTGGACCATAGGTACAACCGGGACTGAGGTAGGTAAAGAACGTGGGACGCACTGTACCGCCCTGTGGGACGCCATGACATTTCTATTTGGACCCTCTTGGCCAAAATATTGTTATTGGTTTACCATACCGTAGGGACACCTCAGTTTCTTCCGCTCATAGAAATAGGGTCTCATTTCTACTCCCATTTTTCCCTATTCTTCTCGGGAGTCTTCGCCCTGTTTACCGTCAGGTATCGTGCGTAAGGACGTGCGATCGCGGCACCGCTGAACGATCGCTCGCTAGCGGTGAAGTGTTACTAATGACTTCACAAGGACGGGCGTGAGTGCGCACCACGCACTGAGGATGTTTATTATTGTGGTGGTTACATGAGCTGATGTTTGTGGCACAGATGGCAGCACCAGACACTGATGCTGGGCACACACAGCACTATATGCCCCCAGGTATGTATATTGATGCTTGTGTGTTACTGTCATGTGTGTACCCATCTAATTGTGGTTGTAGGGGTCGTGTGTGTGTGTGTTGTGTGTGTGTGTGTGTGTGTGTGTGTGTGTGTGTGTGTGTGTGTGTGTGTGCTTTAAGCATTACTGGCAGGTCCTTAACTCTACTTACTTTCAGTATTTTCTTCCCTCCCAGTTTATACACTTTGTTTCTGTCTTCCTCTCTGTCATATACATTACCTTGCACTTGTCTGGTGTTGAACTCCAGCAGCCACTTGTCTGACAACTGCTACAGTCTATCCCAGTGTTCTATGGTCACTCTCTTCAACTCTATGTACTTCATTGTCCACTTATTGACGAATATAGAGATAGTATAATAACCTCCGTCATATGTCAAGGTATATGTTTACTGATAATAAAATACCAGACAGGTTAAGAAAATTTCCTAAAATTGCTTGCAACAGGTATATCAAGTGCAGATATAAATCCAGATGTACTCCTGTAAACCCTTTTTGGGCCTATTGTGTATCCATATGCTCTTGCACAACCGTCCAGAGGATGGATATGAGGTGCACAATAAACTAGTCACTACCATCCAGAGGATGGATATGAGGTACACAATATTCTAGCCGCTTCAGCAGTAAATACTAAATATAATCCCGAACCCATGTTTTTGTCACCTTCTTCTAGCAGAGTTCTTATTCTTCTCATTAGTTCCACGTAATCAGTGAACAGCTATAATTATGAATTATTCTCTCCTGACAGATAATTCACGAACGTTTAAGAAGATTCAGTGTTACTGGTAACCTTGAAGGACTCCCACTGGTTACCTCTCACTCATGTCTATATGTTAGGTAAGGTTTGTCAGGAAACAGGACAAGTGCTTCCTGACGCGGGTGTTAGTTATATGATGACCCGCAGCTGGAGCTTTTGGTCATCTGACCGAGGCCTTCCACTGGCTTACCCCTCCACTCCTTTAAAAATTATGGTTATAATTCCCATTCTGATGTTTCCTCCATTACCTTCACTCATTGTCTTCTGTCTATTATGTACTCAATGATCCACTTGAGTACTTTTCATTGCATTTATTCCTTCTTCCAGCGTGTGGGTTAATCTCTGGTGTGGTACAACATCAATGACCTTATTGCAGTCAAAGAAAATGCAGTCAACCTCTCTCTCTCTCTCTCTCTCTCTCTCTCTCTCTCTCTCTCTCTCTCTCTCTCTCTCTTCTCTCGTTTTCTTCCTTGTTCATGATAATTGTATGTGAGTGTTGGTTGGTAAGTCTTGTGGTTGAGGCGGGTGACTGTTGGTGGGGCTGGTGGCCTCCCCGTCTCTTTACCACCAACAATGGTGGCGGTGGGCGTTGTCCAGGCGGCTGTGCACAATGTCTTCATACTGACGAGGGATGGCCAGTTGGGATGAAGATTAATGTTGTGTCAGTGTAAGCAACCTTGGAGATCCCCGACTTTCCCGCCTTCTCACGCGCTCGCCGCCATCATGGATGCGTTCGGGTAGGCCATAAGTTTAAAAATTCCTAATAAATGACTGTAAAGTATCTTTATTTTCATTAGTCAGGAGTGTACTCATGGTCTTTGATGTAAATTTTATAATGCTTGCTCTTGTTGTACACTGAACGTATTGGGATCAGTTCGAAACAAAGAGTCGACGCCGAAGCCATGGCCAGAGAGAGTGTTTTGCTCTGTATGCCTTGACGGCTTCATCATCGCGTAGCCAATGGGATTAAAGGATTTTGCGCGGGACGAACTGGCGGGAAAAACGATACTGGTAGGGAAAGGATTGAAAATAATAATAAATAATATACATAACTCCTTGCCAAACTTCATTGATTTTTCTCTTTACGTATTTCTGTTTCGTAATATTTATATTTTATCCTCAGTGTTAATCTAACACAAAGAAATATGTAAGAAGATTAAGAAAGGTTTAAGAAGAGGGGAGTGAGATGAGGTTCTGGCGCGCGGGAGATATTCTTGGGATCCTCCGGCATTAGCATAAATACAGCTTGCAATCAAGTATTCATGCTTTTCTTGAGTGTATGATAAGTAGACTGTGTCACTCTAGAGCGCTTGTGGCACCTTAGGTGTTTGTGTGTGTGTGTGTGTGTGTGTGTGTGTGTGTGTGAGTGTAATCACCTAGTTGTGGTTGCAGGGGTCGAGTCATAGCTCCTGGCCCCGCCTCTTCACTGGCCTCTACTGTGTGTGTGTATGTGTGCAGGTTATCATATTCATACACGCCCACACACACGCCCACACACACGCCCACACGCACGCCCACACCCTCCTCACTCCGTCCACAGGTTCACATCTGAACCTTCTCCAACCTATCCTCATCCACATCCAAATTATCTACACTCTTACCCTCCAAAACCACAAACACACACACACACAGGATAGGAGCTATGAATCGACCTTTGCAACCACAATTAGGTGACTACACACACACATTCACCTTTACCACAGACACACTAGGCTCCTTATTTACATATTATTTAAACAAGATACTTGTGGGAATAAACAGCGATATAAGTTAGTTCTTTGATGACACATAAGTTGATGTTGTCCTCGGGAAAGTGACTGAGACTGGTCACAGACCGGGCCGCGGGGGCGTTGACCCTCGAAACCCTCTCCAGGTATACTCCAGGTATACGCTCGTCAGTGAAGAAAATAATCACAATATCTATTTATTAAAATGTGTGTAACTGATCAAGTCGAATGTAAAAAAAATGATTGATCCAGTTAATTATTATTATAGTCATAACTAAGCGTTAAACCCACAAGGGAAGTCAAGGTAAAGGAACATTAATGTTAACACTAAAATAGATGACTTCCTGACTTTTTATCAAGAAGAATACGTGATAGAAGTGCCAAGGTGGTCTTCAAAGGAGAGTGCCATTATATGCAACGTACATTCATTCGTCTCTGCAGTTGTCGTTCCATTATTGAGTGACTGCAGGAGAGAGCAGCATGCATCATGAACACGACAGCTTCAGACAGCCCAATAAAAGGTGCAGTGTTGTCGTGTGTGGAGAACGTAACCAATAGCCAGTCGCAAGATGAGTGTTGGCAAGAGATAATCTACCAGCATCCAAGACCTGGTCAGGAAGACGACAGTCACCAGACCCAAGGCAGAGGTCTCCTTCAGCCCCTCTGGTGGTAGCTGTCATAAAATATTAGATAGGAAGAAGTTTAAGACGTCGCATTAGAGAACATAAATACGCCTGTAGCAGGAACGACTTAAATAAGGCGTGAGTAGTTCACGGTAGTTGTCATGTTTATCCAATGAAGTGTGGAGACTCTAGACTCATAACCAGAGGGACCTTCCTGCAGGTAAGACGCTGCCTTGTCGCTCTCTTGGTCGCCGTTTCTATCACTGTAGTTCAGGAATCCAGTAGTTGTAATATATCAGTTGTGTTGGTCAACCAGCTGCTGCCCAGGTAACTTGAACGACACCTCGCTAGCCTAACACCTCACACACCTCGCTAGCCTAACACCTCGCTAGCCTAACACCTCACACACCTCGCTAGCCTAACACCTCACACACCTCGCTAGCCTAACACCTCACACACCTCGCTAGCCTAACACCTCACACACCTCGCTAGCCTAACACCTCACACACCTCGCTAGCCTAACACCTCGCACACCTCGCTAGCCTAACACCTCACACACCTCGCTAGCCTAACCCCTCACACACCTCGCTAGCCTAACACCTCACACACCTCGCTAGCCTAACACCTCACACACCTCGCTAGCCTAACACCTCGCACACCTCGCTAGCCTAACACCTCACACACCTCGCTAGCCTAACACCTCACACACCTCGCTAGCCTAACACCTCACACACCTCGCTAGCCTAACACCTCACACACCTCGCTAGCCTAACACCTCACACACCTCGCTAGCCTAACACCTCACACACCTCGCTAGCCTAACACCTCGCTAGCCTAACACCTCACACACCTCGCTAGCCTAACACCTCACACACCTCGCTACCCTAACACCTCACTTCTCTTCCCTTATACACACAAACTCTCGCTTTCTGAGCATCAGTAACAACGCTCCCAGGTGTAAAATACGTTTAAATAAAATGTTCCAGTGCTTCATAAATGCCTTGTTTACATACCGTCCAGATGCACATTCCAGTTTACTGTAACCACTACAGAATGTACATAAAAGAACGCTAAAGAACGTAGAGAAGCACTGCAGCAGGCCTACTGGCCCATAAGAACATGCAAGTTAGTAATGCACCCTACACCCGTCTTGTGGGCGGTCGTAAAAGAATTACAGACGTACATAATGGTGATTTAACATGTGGACATTTTTCTACTGAATTCAGAGTCAGTAGAAAGTGTACCAGCTGAACATACCAATAAATAAGGAAGTGAATATTAGCTGTTTAACATATATAACCTTAGTACTCACAGTACTAGACTTTAAGTAGATCAGTTAAGATTTTGAAAGGAAATAAAGACATAAGGAAAAGATCTAAGTAGTGTTATCATAGATGACATGATGTGGCCATGGTGTGGCCCACATGAAGTTAAGGCAGTGTGTGGCCATGGTGTGGCCTACATGAAGTTAAGGCAGTGTGGCCATGGTGTGGCCTACATGAAGTTAAGGCAGTGTGTGGCCATGGTGTGGCCCACATGAAGTTAAGGCAGTGTGTGGCCATGGTGTGGCCCACATGAATGTTAGTTTTACCCTCACTGACTGACCAACACAGTTGCCATGACTTTTACAAGTCACTAACTCAATTCAATTTAACTTTATTTCTGATAATATTACAAAGTGGGGTTTACATATTTTATGGTATTTGTACATTTTATGAAATAATTATTACAAGAAGGCCAATAGTATGCCTAGGTATGCCTAGGCATTTCAGGCAGTCTTATACTAGATCTTACTCTATAGTAATATAATAATTATACTGGTATTAAGGTTAGATAATTGTAGTGATTAACACAAGGAGTGTAAAGTCAGGTTATGTCTCAGATTGATTTAAATTTTCAAAAAAAAATTATTAGTAGTAATAATTCAGATAAGTGTGGCCATGGGCTGTCAAGTGTGTGGGGATGGGTGAAAATTGAGGTGTGACTAAGCCGAGGCCGGGGCCGCAGCCACACGTCGGGACGAGCGAAAGAGGCGGAGTCTAGCGGCAAATTAATAGATGTGATGGATGGTTGATGGCTCCGCCTCACACTGTCTCAATCCTTCTATTTGATGGATGGTTGATGGCTCCGCCTCACTGTCTCAATCCTTCTATTTGATGGATGGTTGATGGCTCCTCCTCACACTCCATCAATCCTTCTATTTGATGGATGGTTGATGGCTCCGCCTCAGTCTCAATCCATCTATTTTATGGATGGTTGATGAAGTCTAAGGACAAGAATAAGGAGCACTGCAGGAGAGCTAATGGTCCACCAGGGGGTCCAACAACACGGGGGGGGGGGGGGAGAACTGAAGGACAGAACACACCTCGGCAGAAAAAAAGGAAGAATAAATACTGGAAATAAAAAGTAGGGAGATGAAGAGAAGATCGGGTCAAGTCACGAGTGTTCTGAAGTTTGGAGCATTTAACAATGTAATGTGAAGGGAAGGCACATACAGAGATGCAGTCTCGTTGCAGCATCCCTTATACAGAGATGCAGTCTCGTTGCAGCATCCCTTATACAGAGATGCAGTCTCGTTGCAGCATCCCTTATACAGAGATAGTCTCGTTGCAGCATCCCTTATACAGAGATGCAGTCTCGTTGCAGCATCCCATATACAGAGATGCAGTCTCGTTGCAGCATCCCTTATACAGAGATGCAGTCTCGTTGCAGCATCCCTTATACAGAGATGCAGTCTCGTTGCAGCATCCCTTATACAGAGATGCAGTCTCGTTGCAGCATCCCTTATACAGAGATGCAGTCTCGTTGCAGCATCCCTTATACAGAGATGCAGTCTCGTTGCAGCATCCATTATACACAACTTTCCTAACATGAATTTTAGTCCTGGCTTTGTCTCTTAAGAGAAGATAAAAATTTAGGTAGGAAGTTCTTGATCCACCACGAGGCCTGGTCTAAGATCGGGCCGAGGGGGGCGTTGACCCCCGAAACCCTCTCCAGGTATACTCCATGTATGCTATGTGATTCCTGATGTGTTGGCGTTCTGTGTTAGATTGGGAGATGGTATGTACTTCTTGAGGGAGAATTTTGAAATGACGTCTGGCTTCCATTGTCCCTGTGAGATGTTGAAAACCGGGAGTGGCAGCTATGAGGGCAAAGTCTATGATTTTGCATTTGTAGCTGCAATGATTGTTTGATGGTGGCAGCTTCCCAATGAATATTGTGATTGTTGATGTTGACATGTTGAAAAACGGCTGAATTATCCTCTGCATAACGTATTGCCCTCTGATGTTCAATGATCCTTCTTGATAGTGTTCCTGTCTGTCCCATGTATACTTGGTTACAATCTTTGCAAGGTATCTGGTAGACTTCTGATGTGTGTCTTGCCTAGTTGAAGGCTTTTGTTTCTTGGACTCTTCATTTAAATATTCAAATATTATTTAAATGAAGTCTATTATCAGGTGACGAGAGACAATCCAACCTTCGAAATTAACTTCTCATTAATTTCTTCACGATTCTCCTTTGTATGGACTGATGAAGCCACTGTGGGGCGAAACGTTTCCTCAATAAAGATACCCAAGTGTTGCATATGTGTCTAATTTACCAATTTCCAAGAGATGTGATAAGGCGTAACACTGAGTAAGAATTTCCACTTTCACCTCCAAACACTATTTTCAGGAAATATCAACCACCTTCTCAAAATTTTAGACAATTTTGCATTTCAGTGAGTCAGTCATGATAGAAAAACTTGGACACTTAAACATATATAAATTTCCACAAAACATTATGAAAAATATATTTAATGTATCGTAATGAATCTTATGTGAAATTCAGTTTACGACGGTTGTAAGTGAGACTGAAAAAGTTTGGACGTGGTTAACTTAACGTCTCTTCTGACGTAGATTAACGTCTTGCCGTCGTAACCAGAGGACTTCTGAGGATCAGAGGCGCATTATACACACCTCGCAAAGGAACATTGTGGTAATGCAGCGCTGGTACTGACCATCAAGCAGGCAACACCCTATAGCAGCATAACGTAGCATCAGAGGAGTCAGGTTTACAACCCAGTGCCCAGGAGGACGCGGCCAGACAGGCGATAATGCAAGTATTGATTTACTGTTGCTTCTAGTTAAGGCACGGCCTACAACTTCAAAGCTTTGATCATTACATTAGGCGAAGTTTTTTCTCGTGTCATGTGTCCGATGTGTCATCAAGAAGCTTACAAGGTGAGCTGATAACTAGATGCATTTAGGTCACTGCCCGATCCGACGAAGGTATCCATGTATTCCATAACCTCAGTCCCTTGTACGTACCTCAATGCACGTGATTGGAATAGTGCAGAGTGCGGCACAAGTTGATAATGCAGTTAAATATTAGGTTTGAAAATTTATAGGGAATAAGAAGAGGCATTTACAAGTCATCACATGGAAACTAATATCCAAATTTCATTTAAAACAGTAAATAAGGACATACCCAGTCCAGATTGAATTCAAACCTTACAAAAAGAACAAAAGGAGCCCATTATTCTAAAATACACAAGCACATTAAGGTTGAAATCGATCGGAAGTTTCATTATCATGTTATCAACATGGAAGGGTTGCAGATTCGACACTCGGAAATTATCGTATGAAAAGAATTTCCTTTTTTTTTTCAAATTTCTTTCAAAAAAGCAAACTTGGACCTGCACACAGAGGCTAAAACCAAGCCAGATTCTTCTCTAAGCAAGACGGGAGAGCTTTTAAGAAAGCAAGAACTTGCTTACTTTCTTGCAAGTTTTATCTAAGTTTTTATGTAAGTTTAGGGTGCGTGATTCAAGTACGTATTAGACTCGACCAGGGTGTAAGTATTAGACTCGACCAGGGTGTAAGTATTAGACTCGACCAGGGTGTAAGTATTAGACTCGACCAGGGTGTAAGTATTAGACTCGACCAGGGTATAAGTATTAGACTCGACCAGGGTGTAAGTATTAGACTCGACCAGGGTATAAGTATTAGACTCGACCAGGGTGTAAGTATTACCTCAAGTCATCTGGAGTCAGTCTTCACCCTGACTGACTGACTTTTAAAACTGAGTCATTTACAGTAGAGATGAGATGTTACAACTGCTGAACCCTAACTGATGGCTTGGCGAATTATAGGCAATGTACTTGACTCATGTCGCTCTGACAGTGTGAGACAGTGTGTGTGACATTGTGTGTGTGTGTGTGTGTGACACTGTATTACTGTGCATGACACTTTGTCACTAGGTATGCCATCGCATTAGTGTATGACACTGTCACGGTGTCACACTGTTCTAGGTCAGGATCACATGTAAAGATAACAGATAAGGATCACGGGTAAGGATCACGGGTAACGACAAAACACTTAGATCATTACCATAACAGCATTGAGGTCTCCCCGCACATTGATTATTCTGTATAAGTGTTGCTGTATAAGTGTTTGTAACTAAGTGACAGGATGTTCCAGAGAGGGAACACAGAAACAAGGGGACACAACTGGAAGCTGAAGACTCAGATGAGTAAAAGGGATGTTAGGAAGCATTTCTTCAGCCACAGAGTAGTCAGGAAGTGGAATAGTCTAGAGAAAGATATAGTGAAGGCAGGAACCATACATAGTTTTAAGACAAGGTATGATAAAGCTCATGGAGCAGGGAGAGCAGAAACCCAGTAGCGGACAGCGAAGGGGCGGGGCCAGGAGCCGAGTCTCGACCCCTGCAACCACAATTAGGTGAGTACAATTAAGTGAGTACACACGCACGGAGGGCCCGGGTTCAATTCCCGGCGGGGCCGAAACATTTCGAAGTGTTTCCTTACACACACACACATATATACAACAGCCCTAGTGTCTAATCGACATGTGCCTAAGACAAAATGGTAACTAACTAACACACACACACACACAATGTGAGCTTTCAACGTTTAGTAGATTAAGAGTCAAGTGTAACTCTGCTCACCTGGTGACCCTTTAAGGTAAGTTAGGGTGTGTTATTGAGGTAAGAGGGAGGATAGGAAGGGAGTGTTATTGAGGTAAGAGGGAGGATAGGAAGGGAGTGTTATTGAGGTAAGAGGGAGGATAGGAAGGGAGTGTTATTGAGGTAAGAGGGAGGATAGGAAGGGAGTGTTATTAAGGTAAGAGGGAGGATAGGAAGGGAGTGTTATTGAGGTAAGAGGGAGGATAGGAAGGGAGTGTTATTGAGGTAAGAGGATAGGAAGGGAGTGTTATTGAGGTAAGAGGGAGGATAGGAAGGGAGTGTTGATAGGTAACTTGTGACATGAAGGGAAGGTCCAGGAAGGTAATTAGCTGGTGTCATTACCCATGACTAAAGTGAGGTCAGGTCAAGGTGATGTCTCTCTCAGGAGTGGTGGGAGGGGAAGAAAGAGGGAGGGGAAATTAGAGGGGGGGATGTCTCAGATGTCCTGGATGTATGTACTTACCTATTTGTGGTTGAATGGGTCGATTCACAGCTCTTTTGTGTGTGTAATCTGGAATATGCCTAAATTATTTATAATACTGATTTTATCATACTGAGTTTGTTTTATTTCCTAGACAGTCCAATATTTAAGGTGCTACTAGAAAAAGTGTGATCGTACAGTGTAGGCAGCTGGAATAAAGACCTGGAGGTTATGCGATGGTTGTGGTGGGTTATGCGATGGTTGTGGTGGGTTATGCGATGGCTATGGTGGGTTATGCGATGGTTGTGGTGAGTTATGCGATGGTTGTGGTGGGTTATGCGATGGGTGTGGTGGTTATATGATGGTGAGATTGGTTATGTGATAGGTGTAGTGGTGGTTATGTGATGGGTGTAGTGGTGGTTATGTGATGGGTGTAGTGGTGGTTATGTGATGGGTGTAGTGGTGGTTATGTGATGGGTGTAGTGGTGGTTATGTGATGGGTGTAGTGGAGGTTGTGATGAATGTGGTGGAATATGTGATGATGGGTGTGGTGATATGATGGGTGTGGTGGATAATGAAAAAGGTGTGGTGGTTATGTGATGGGTGTCATGGATTATGTGGTGGGTGTCATGAATTATGTGGTGGGTGTCATGGATTGTGATGGGCGTAATGGATTGTGATGGGTGTCATGGATTATGTGGTGGGTGTCATGGATTATGTGATGGGCGTCATAGGTTATGTGATCGGTGTGTTGGGTTATGCGATGGATGTGGCAAGTTATGTAATGGGTATTGTATGTGATAGAAATTTAAGACAAAATGGAATAGTTCACTGGGTTGCCAGTTTTAGGGTCGTCTTGCCATGGGTTTGAACCCTCTGTCCAGCGAGTTATATAAGGGGTTAGTCAAAAACATTTGGACCGGAACGCCCCAAGTGAAGGTCCTTATTATTTACACCTAGGTGTGAAATTTAACACCTACTGTTTTAGACGTTCCGGGTGAATTGTCTCAGACCAATTTGCCATGCCCCCACACATTAACATACCTGCACACCCTTACACCTGCACCCTTACACCTGCACACCCCCACACGAGCACCAGGCAAGGCAGTATATCCTCGGCATGGAGCTTGGTATTAGAGTCGCTATGGAGTCAAGCTCTGGGAGACGCCATAACCACAGCTATGGTAGATTAACCCAGCTCTCTGGTCAACCCGCTGCCCCATGATCCCTGCCCGTGGCTAATTGTCCTGCCAGTGTGGTGCACTTCATGTGTGTTTAGTAGTGATAGTTATTGTATACCCACCAGTAGTTGTAGAAGCGGTGGTAGTTGTGGTTGCAGTCGTACGAGTGTTGGAGTGGTTGTAGCAACAAGTTGTATTTGTCATTTTTTTTTTTAGATGTTGCAATATCAGGAGCAATCATCCAGAGAAAGATTGCTCCTTGGTTGAGCCTTAATGCTCAATGGTGAAGGGGACGCAAATGTAGTTTAATGCAATTCTTTATTGACATTTCGCCCACACAAGTATGCAGTATTACCAGATGTATTTATTCCCCCTCCTCTGGAGCCTAGTTCCTAGGCCTTTCGTGTATCTATTTGCTCTTGCAATACCGTCAACGGGATGGACTTGTTATGCACAGCAAACTATCCACTTCAACAGCAAAAAATAGAAAATCTTAATCGTCTCAAAGAGGTAAACCTGGATAGGAAAGGTGAGAATATATTTGGATAGGCCATTGCTGTGGTGTGTAGGCCATTGCTGTGGTGTGTAGGCCATTGCTGTGGTGTGTAGGCCATTGTTGTGGTGTGTAGGCCATTGTTGTGGTGTGTAGGCCATTGCTGTGGTGTGTAGGCCATTGCTGTGGTGTGTAGGCCATTGCTGTGGTGTGTAGGCCATTGCTGTGGTGTGTAGGCCATTGCTGTGGAGTGCAGGCTATTGCAGTGGTTTGCAGGTCATTGTAATGGAGTGTAGGTCATTGCAGTAGTGTGAGGTCTGCAAGTTACTGCAGTTGTCTGAGCTGTTGCTATGTGGGAAGACAATCTGAGAGTTCTAGGAAAGAAACTCAGCCTTGTTGTAGAAACCGTTGTTCTGGTGGAAATTACCGGAAATACCGTAGACCTGATTCCAGGTTTCTGCGACTGTCCTCTTCCTTGATAACGAGTAGTGCGTCCTTGTAATAATCAAATGATTGTGGGAGTTTCAGCGTAATACATAGACGTTCATCCAAGTCGTCAGTTCTGCCGGTGTATTGTTCCTTAGAAATGCATTTCTGAAGCTCCTTATATGTTTCACTTAAATTTTGTCACTGTCGTTGCAAAACAGTGGTTTTGTTTTGCTGGTGGTGGACCTTACTAGTGATTGTATGGAAGACGGTGGTAGCTGTTCGGAATTCGGTACTAGAGAGGATATCGGAGATACGCATCACAATACACTTGTTAGGGAGTAAAATCATCAGTGTTAGGTGTTGTCTTGCCTGGGTAAGTTAATGTTGTTGTGTACGGCGTCTGCAACCCTTGATGAAGTGTCGAGGGCAGTGAAGTTTGGAAAGGACTTGAAGAGAGAGCATTACTTTTCAAGGAATTCATTACTGCAGATGTGGAGAGCACGTAGATAGAAGCCTATGCTGATGCCACGTTGTTTTGGTATGATGGTAGTGGAGTAGATGGTTGGTCGGTTTACGGTTGTCTTAAAACATAGCTCATGGTCAGATTTGCAGAGAACATTGATGAACAGGAGTTTGTCGACGTCCTCTTTGAGTGTGAATGTGATGGAGGGTTCGTCGAGGTTTAGTCTGAGTTGGACTACAGGGACGTCGAATCGTTTTTATGACGAATATGTAGTCGACATAGCGAACCCAGGTGACAGAGGAAGGGATAGTGAAGGAAATTCGCACGGCTTTGAGATGTTTCACTTGTAGGTTTGCCAGCACAGTACTTAGTGGGGGGTACTCGTGTGAAGCTCAAAACTTAATCGAAAGATATAATTTTCAAAAGAGAAACAGTTAATCTATAAATAGTTCAGTGAAGTCTACAAAGTTGCGGGATGGAACAAGGTCGAGAGAGTCGTCAATTTTCCGGAGCAGATCAATGGCGTGTGTTGTGGGTACCTTTGCGAATAAGCATGTCACCACTAGTCTGGAGAACATTACTCACGAAATCGTAATGACACGATTGCAACAAGCATAACGGTGGGGTTCGAACCGCGGTCGAGAGTTCAGAACTCGCGTCGCGTAAGCCACTGGGCCAGCTAGCTTCAATAAGATTCATCCAACTAGGTATATTTCTACACCATATGGTGAGGCTGGCCAGTGGCTACGCGAGGTCTGAGTTCTGACTCTGAAACCTATGTTCTGGAGAACATTGTTTCTGATGTTAATGTTGTAGATGCGGTCGAGGTCACCAGAGTGCTTTTGATGTGCTTAACTGCTGGTGTCGAAGAGTTTGCTATGTGTTTGGATAGAATTCCTGATAGTTTGTGAGGATGGGGCGGGGTAAGCTCTGCCTATCCCAGAGAAGATGGGTCTCAATTTAATTCTTGGTATGTGAGCCGTCGGCAGGTCGTACATCCTGGCAGGTCAGGGGTTACCAGGAATGGTGTGTAGAAATTTCTTCCCTTATTCTGAATACTTTAGGATGTGGCGAGGTTGACATAAGAACGTTCTGGTTAGGGTGTTCACTTGGCTAGTTGTGAGAGACTTGTAAACGTTCGGGTCCTTGAGCAGGTTAAGAGTTTTGGACCAGTAATTAATGGTAGTCATGACGACACCGCCACCTTTGTGTGTGTGTGTGTAGGGTAGTAAAGGTTAGCGTGCACGGCAGGTGGCACGTGTTCTCTCCCACCTCAGGTCAAGATTGAGACGTCGCACGTAGATAAAAATCTAGTGACTGGTGACTCAAAGAAGCCGCCTGGTGAAGCAGGTCACTGGCCACTGTTCCCTGGTCACTGAAGACTGCTTCCTGGTCTCTGGTTCTATTCAATAGTGGGTCTTCCAATAGCTATCACTTCCTGTGTCACCAACAAAACTTACCAAGGGATGGTACAATGAAGGTCAGTTGTGTTGGTACCCGGGACATGTACCCATGGATGGTACAATGAAGGTCAGTTGTTGGTACCCGGGACATGTACCCAGGGGTGGTACAATGAAGGTCAGTTGTGTTGGTACCGGGGACATGTACCCAGGGATGGTACAATGAAGGTCAGTTGTGTTGGTACCCGGGACATGTACCCAGTAATGAATGGCTAAGCTCTCTGCAGCTCCCTTTACAACAGCCTTCTGCTATAGAGCTTCATGGGCCGTATATGTCAACTTGCCTCATGAAGCCAGGAGAGACGGAGGGAGCACAATGCCATAAATGAAACAGAAAAAAAATCAAAACTGACGTACCGTGGTTTGAAAAAATCCAAAATAATTTTTCTCGTATGCAAAATTCACATAACTTAAATATATAAGTCACAGCTTGACTTACTGTTTAATAAGTCACTAATCAGGCTAAATATTGATCACACTAAAAGTGACACGGAACTCTTTGGATCTCCATAATTTTTAATAACTCTTGCCCCACTTGTAAGAAGCGATCCGACATCGACAGAATCCATAGCACTGTATCGTCCTTGTAAACAATACAAGATGTTGTATGAGATTGGCATTCACAGAAGACACGTTGAGCCTCCAAGCTGATACAAACTAAGAACTCCACTCACTGACAGCCACATTATATTCAGTATACCAGGAGAGGGTTTCGGGGGTCAGCTCCCCCGCGGCCCGGTCTGTGACCAGGCCTCAGTGTGGACAAATGCTAGTCTGAGAGATTTGGGAGTAATGTTGTAAGAGTAGTCCACATTCAAAGATAACAAAATATCGCAACTGCAACGCAAATGAAAGACTGAATAACTAAAATTTTGAAAACAAGAGATGCCGAGTTATTGATGACATTCTTGAAGTAACTCTGTGGTCTGGAATATTGTTATATACTGACAGCCTCCTTCAAGGTAGATGACAGTGTAGAAACGGTGAAGATACAAAAAATTCACAGTTCGTATAACATCAGTCCAGCACCTATATTACCCAGAGTGCTTCAGGTGCCTTAGAAAAGAGGTGATAAAGGCGCAGCATAATTTACACCTGAATGATTCTGGAGACTGTTTTGAAACCTGCACCTGCTGCTGGATGACCACCACTGCTGAACACTGCTGACTAGCACCCACATCCACCTGCTGCTGGATGACCACCACTGCTGAACACTGCTGACTAGCATCCACATCCACCAGCTGCTGGATGACCACCACTGCTGAACACTGCTGACTAGCACCCACATCCACCTGCTGCTGGATGACCACCACTGCTGAACACTGCTGACTAGCATCCACATCCACCTGCTGTTGGATGACCACCACTGCTGAACACTGCTGACTAGCATCCACATCCACCTGCTGTTGGATGACCACCACTGCTGAACACTGCTGACTAGCACCCACATCCACCTGCTGCTGGATGACCACCACTGCTGAACACTGCTGACTAGCATCCACATCCACCAGCTGCTGGATGACCACCACTGCTGAACACTGCTGACTAGCACCCACATCCACCTGCTGCTGGATGACCACCACTGCTGAACACTGCTGACTAGCATCCACATCCACCTGCTGTTGGATGACCACCACTGCTGAACACTGCTGACTAGCATCCACATCCACCTGCTGTTGGATGACCACCACTGCTGAACACTGCTGACTAGCACTGACATCCACCTGCTGCTGGATGACCACCACTGCTGAACACTGCTCATTAGCACTGACATCCACCAGCTGCTGGATGACCACCACTGCTGAACACTGCTGACTAGCACCCACATCCACCTGCTGCTGGATGACCACCACTGCTGAACACTGCTCATTAGCACTGACATCCACCAGCTGCTGGATGACCACCACTGCTGAACACTGCTGACTAGCATCCACATCCACCTGCTGCTGGATGACCACCACTGCTGAACACTGCTGACTAGCACCCACATCCACCTGCAGCTGGATGACCACCACTGCTCACTAGCACCCACATCCACCTGCTGCTGGATGACCACCACTGCTGACTAGCACCCACATCAACTCCCACTACTCCCACCCAGCCTGACCAGAAGGTCACGCACATGGGAGAGTGAGAGGCGGTCTGGGCTGTTACAGCTGACAGGTCACCTGGCTTCACCGTAATTACAATATTGGCCAATTTTCCCTCGCCCCTTGATCTGATTTGCATACACAGTGCAATAATTACTTTGTAGGGAGCACGAGCCCCTGGAGACCCAGGTGATGGAGCCCCAGGGACCTCTTAACGGGGAATAGGGGGGAGAGGGGGAAGGGGACGGAGAGGGAAAGGGCGGAATTCCAGGTGAGGGAGGAGTGTGATGGGGTAGGGGTTCCCTCCTCTAACTACCTTAGTGACCCACTGAACGTATTGATGTATGTGACCCAAGTATTGGTGCATGTGACCTAGGTATTGATGTATGTGACCTAGGTATTGATGCATGTGACCTAGGTATTGATGTATGTGACCTAGGTATTGATGTATGTGACCTAGGTATTGATGTATGTGACCTAGGTATTGATGTATGTGACCTAGGTATTGATCTGTCACCCAAGCATTGATCTTTGTGACCCAAAATAAAACCATAAGAGTTTTAAATGACATTAATATTTGTTTCATAAGACTAAAGGTAGGTAGATAATATATAGTAGATAATAGTGTAAGATCACATGATAAGAGTATAGTATATCAGTGTGACACAAGGTTACAATACATCCCTCATTACTGGAACACTCGGTCATATCCGGAAGTGGTTTTACATAGTGTGTGTGTGTGTACGCCCAGGTGCACACAACGGGACAACAGTGTAAACCTTCCCAAACAGTAAACAGAACAATAACAGACGGCCAGACTTGCTCGTTAGAGCGACCATAGTGGGCTACCCTGGTATGTGCTACCCTGGTGTGTGCTACCCTGGTATGTGCTACCCTGGTATGTGCTACCCTGGTGTGTGCTACCCTGGTATGTGCTACCCTGGTATGTGCTACCCTGGTGTGTGCTACCCTGGTGTGTGCTACCCTGGTGTGTGCTACCCTGGTATGTGCTACCCTGGTGTGGGCTACCCTGGTGTGTGCTACCCTGGTGTGTGCTACCCTGGTATGTGCTACCCTGGTATGTGCTACCCTGGTGTGTGCTACCCTGGTATGTGCTACCCTGGTATGTGCTACCCTGGTGTGGGCTACCCTGGTATGTGCTACCCTGGTATGTGCTACCCTGGTGTGTGCTACCCTGGTGTGTGCTACCCTGGTATGTGCTACCCTGGTGTGGGCTACCCTGGTGTGTGCTACCCTGGTGTGTGCTACCCTGGTATGTGCTACCCTGGTATGTGCTACCCTGGTGTGTGCTACCCTGGTATGTGCCACCCTGGTATGTGCTACCCTGGTGTGGGCTACCCTGGTGTGTGCTACCCTGGAGTGATGGTGCTACTCCTGGTGTGTGCTACCCTGGTGTGTGCTACCCTGGTGTGTGCTACCCTGGTGTGTGCTACCCTGGTGTGTGCTACCCTGGTGTGTGCTACCCTGGTGTGTGCTACCCTGGTGTGTGCTACCCTGGTGTGTGCTACCTGGTGTGGGCACCCTGGTATGTGCTACCCTGGTATGTGCTACCCTGGTATGTGCACCCTGGTGTGTGCTACCCTGGTGTGTGCTACCCTGGTGTGTGCTACCCTGGTGTGTGCTACCCTGGTGTGGGCTACCCTGGTGTGTGCACCCTGGTGTGTGCTACCTGGTGTGTGCTACCCTGGTGTGTGCTACCCTGGTGTGTGCTACCCTGGTGTGTGCTACCCTGGTGTGTGCTACCCTGGTGTGTGCTACCCTGGTGTGGCTACCCTGGTGTGTGCTACCCTGGTGTGTGCTACCCTGGTGTGGGCTACCCTGGTGTGTGCTACCCTGGTTGTGCTACCCTGGTATGTGCTACCCTGGTGTGTGCTACCCTGGTGTGTGCTACCCTGGTATGTGCTACCCTGGTGTGCTACCCTGGTGTGTGCTACCCTGGTGTGTGCTACCCTGGTGTGTGCTACCCTGGTATGTGCTACCCTGGTATGTGCTACCCTGGTGTGTGCTACCCTGGTTGTGCTACCCTGGTATGTGCTACCCTGGTGTGTGCTACCCTGGTTGTGCTACCCTGGTGTGCTACCCTGGTGTGTGCTACCCTGGTGTGTGCTACCCTGGTGTGTGCTACCCTGGTGTGTGCTACCCTGGTGTGTGCTACCCTGGTGTGTGCTACCCTGGTGTGTGCTACCCTGGTGTGTGCTACCCTGGTGTGTGCTACCCTGGTGTGTGCTACCCTGGTGTGTGCTACCCTGGTGTGTGCTACCCTGGTATGTGCTACCCTGGTATGTGCTACCCTGGTGTGGGCTACCCTGGTGTGTGCTACCCTGGTGTGTGCTACCCTGGTGTGTGCTACCCTGGTGTGTGCTACCCTGGTGTGTGCTACCCTGGTGTGGCTACCCTGGTGTGTGCTACCCTGGTGTGCTACCCTGGTGTGTGCTACCCGTGGCCCCTGTATGTGCTACCCTGGTGTGTGCTACCCTGGTGTGTGCTACCCTGGTGTGGCTACCCTGGTGTGTGCTACCCTGGTGTGGCTACCCTGGTGTGTGCTACCCTGGTGTGGCTACCCTGGTGTGTGCTACCCTGGTATGTGCTACCCTGGTGTGTGCTACCCTGGTGTGTGCTACCCTGGTGTGTGCTACCCTGGTGTGTGCTACCCTGGTGTGTGCTACCCTGGTGTGTGCTACCCTGGTGTGTGCTACCCTGGTGTGGGCTACCCTGGTGTGTGCTACCCTGGTGTGGGCTACCCTGGTGTGTGCTACCCTGGTGTGGGCTCCCTGGTGTGGCTACCCTGGTGTGTGCTACCCTGGTGTGTGCTACCCTGGTGTGTGCTACCCTGGTGTGTGCTACCCTGGTGTGTGCTACCCTGGTGTGTGCTACCCTGGTGTGTGCTACCCTGGTGTGGGCTACCCTGGTGTGTGCTACCCTGGTGTGTGCTACCCTGGTGTGTGCTACCCTGGTGTGTGCTACCCTGGTGTGTGCTACCCTGGTATGTGCTACCCTGGTGTGTGCTACCCTGGTATGGGCTACCCTGGTGTGTGCTACCCTGGTGTGTGCTACCCTGGTGTGTGCTACCCTGGTGTGTGCTACCCTGGTGTGTGCTACCCTGGTGTGTGCTACCCTGGTGTGGGCTACCCTGGTGTGGGCTACCCTGGTGTGTGCTACCCTGATGGTTACCCATGGTATGCTACCCTGCTGGTTACCCATGGTATGCTACCCTGCTGGCTACCCTGGTGTGATACCCTGCTGGCTACCCTGGTGTGCTACCCTGCTGGCTACCTTGGTGTGCTATCCTGTTGGCTACCCTGGTGTGCTATCCTGCTGGCTACCCTGGTGTGCTACCATGCTGGCTACCCTGGTGTGCTACCATGCTGGCTACCCTGGTGTGCTACCCTGCTGGCTACCCATGGTATGCTACCCTGCTGGCTACCCATCGTATGCTACCCTGGTGTGCTACCCTGCTGGCTACCCTGGTATGCTACCCTGCTGGCTACCCTGGTATGCTACCCTGCTGGCTACCCTGGTGTGCTACCCTGCTGGCTACCCTGGTATGCTACCCTGCTGGCTACCCTGGTATGCTACCCTGCTGGCTACCCTGGTATGCTACCATGCTGGCTACCCTGGTGTGCTACCATGCTGGCTACCCTGGTGTGCTACCATGCTGGCTACCCTGGTGTGCTACCATGCTGGCTACCCTGGTGTGCTACCATGCTGGCTACCCTGGTGTGCTACCATGCTGGCTACCCTGGTGTGCTACCATGCTGGCTACCCTGGTGTGCTACCCTGCTGGCTACCTTGCTGGGACCCTTCTGGCTGATCATCACAACCAGGATTTTGGTCTCTGAGATGAGAGAATTCCTCTTCAGTTTAGCTTCAAATTTGGTGTTTTTTTAAGTGAAATATTAAAATTTTTTAGTGCTGTCTTAATTTACCATTTTTATTTAAGAAATTGGGATATTAGTGTCCATGTGATAACTTGTGAATACCAAATCTTCAGCATTAATATTTTAACTGCATCAGACACTTATGCTGCACTCTGTACTACTCCTTCCCGATCATTGAGGTACAGGGGATGATGAGAGAAGGTATCCCTGTAACACAGGGATGCCTTCTCTCAGCGACCGTGGAGTATCCCGGTCATATAAGTCATGCAGGCACGCTGGTTTACTTTCAAGCTTATCCGTAGGCTACCAAAGGTCTCTTCCTCTTATAGGTCTAAACTACCACTTGGAATGACGTACACTCCTGCGTTGTCGTGGTCCTGGCGGTGGTCTTATCTGGTCGAGTCTTGGCTGGTGTTGGATGTGATAATGGCAATTGCTCTTGGCCAGGGTGAGTGCAATATATCTTGCAGTGTCCAGCCTGTATGAGGGATAAGTTTCCCATGTTCTCTGGTTTCAGTGAAGATTTTTGAATGTACGTTCTCTGCAGTCCCAGATGTGTGCACGTTCTCTGCAGTCCCAGATGTGTGCACGATCTCTGCAGTCCCAGATGTGTGCACGATCTCTGCAGTCCCAGATGTGTGCACGTTCTCTGCAGTCCCAGATGTGTGCACGTTCTCTGCAGTCCCAGATGTGTGCACGATCTCTGCAGTCCCAGATGTGTGCACGATCTCTGCAGTCCCAGATGTGTGCACGATCTCTGCAGTCCCAGATGTGTGCACGATCTCTGCAGTCCCAGATGTGTGCACGATCTCTGCAGTCCCAGATGTGTGCACGTTCTCTGCAGTCCCAGATGTGTGCACGATCTCTGCAGTCCCAGATGTGTGCACGATCTCTGCAGTCCCAGATGTGTGCACGTTCTCTGCAGTCCCAGATGTGTGCACGATCTCTGCAGTCCCAGATGTGTGCACGATCTCTGCAGTCCCAGATGTGTGCACGATCTCTGCAGTCCCAGATGTGTGCACGATCTCTGCAGTCCCAGATGTGTGCACGATCTCTGCAGTCCCAGATGTGTGCACGATCTCTGCAGTCCCAGATGTGTGCACGATCTCTGCAGTCCCAGATGTGTGCACGATCTCTGCAGTCCCAGATGTGTGCACGATCTCTGCAGTCCCAGATGTGTGCACGATATTTTAGCTTCCGAAAGATGTCTTAAGAATGTTGCACTCTACCTTCAGATATTGTGGGCTGCAGATCCTGCTGGCACGTACAAATATGACCATGAGGGTACCTCTTTTCTTTGGTCATGGTGCGAGTAGCTCTGCATCATGTTATTTTTGCTTCATTTTTCTGTATATATTGAATACGAAGTGTCTTGCTCAACGAGAAGTGTGTCGAGGAAACTATCGTTAGCTTCTTCTGTAGTAAACTGAATGAATGATTCCAGACTGAGGCAGTTCTTGAGGTTGTCTAGTTGGAGTCCTTTGAAGCCCATGAACAGAATATCGTCCACATAGAGAAGCCGTTATAACCGTTTTGTGTAGGATGTTTGTGACTTGCTGGGCCTCCAGTGATTCCATACTCTTGAACGGCACTGACTCGTGGGTCCAAGGCCTCCAGTGATTCCATACTCTTGAACGGCACTGACTCGTTGGTCCAAGGCCATGCCGAATTTCTTTTGTCTATAAATGGAAATACCGCAAGAAAAATGTATTAAATTCCATACCGAGCTCAGTTAATTTCATGAAGTCATGTTATGGTACAGACACGTCCATGTCTGGCCTCTGCATGCATAGCTTGGTCACTGAGGACTCTGGTGAAGAGAACTTATGTCTAATATATAAATTCAAGGAGTGGCGTAACTGTAAGTTACTGAGAGAACCAAATAGCTTAGCCAATTGTTTTGCCAAAACGGTGGGAGAGAGAGAGAGAGAGAGAGAGAGAGAGAGAGAGAGAGAGAAGGGAAGGAGAGAACACTTCAAATGGCAAACTTGTTTTCGAGGCAGTAAGCTAGTGGAATGGGATGGTCTTTGGTGCGCCCATGGTGAGACGGCCCATGATGCTCC
This sequence comes from Cherax destructor, assembly GCA_009830355.1. Lineage (NCBI taxonomy): Eukaryota > Metazoa > Arthropoda > Malacostraca > Decapoda > Parastacidae > Cherax > Cherax destructor. The sequence continues at coordinate 212,617 of WNWK01000199.1, read as the reverse complement.
CATGGTGGGACGGCCCATGGTGGTTTATTCCTGCCATAAAACGACTGAGGGAGGCGCTAATCCCATGATTTACAACAAATCATATTAATTACATTATCCACAAGTCTTTAGTACAGTCGTAAAGTCGGTGTCTGCTGCGCTGCCTCTGCTGTGTTGTCTGCTGGAACACTGACTCTGCTGGAACACTGACTCTGCTGGAACACTGACTCTGCTGGAACACTGACTGCTGGAACACTGACTCTGCTGGCTCTTGGTATCCTAACACTGACTGTTTACATATAAATATCGCTAGTAAGACTTTGTTTACATATATCATTGGTAACACCTTGTTTATATATTTATCGTTGGTAAGATCTTGTTTACATACATATATAAAAGAATATATGAATCTTGAGAAAATATATGACTGGGAAAATTCATTTTGCGAGTCGTCTTCAAGAAGACAGTGCTAGTCATGTCTTCTTGAAGACGGCACTGGAGACCTCACCCTCTAGTACTAACTTCTTAAAGACGACACTGGAGACCTCACCCTCTAGTACTAACTTCTTAAAGACGACACTGGAGACCTCACCCTCTAGTACTAACTTCTTAAAGACGACACTGGAGACCTCACCCTCTAGTACTAACTTCTTAAAGACGACACTGGAGACCTCACCCTCTAGTACTAACTTCTTGAAGACGGCACTGGAGACCTCACCCTCTAGTACTAACTTCTTAAAGACGACACTGGAGACCTCACCCTCTAGTACTAACTTCTTAAAGACGGCACTGGAGACCTCACCCTCTAGTACTAACTTCTTAAAGACGGCACAGTGGGACTGCACAAGACATCTTCCTAGTAACAGTGTTAAATTAAGAAGGGTGTGTTGGTCGCCCATCATGGCCACATTCAATGGCTAGCAGATAATAGGATAAATCACGCTGAACGTTTATGAAAATGTGTTGGTCGAGCTGTGAAAACTTAGGTTAGGAGGAGCACTTGGTTCCTCCCTCTGAGCCAGAGATGGAGATGTTACCTTCCCTCTCTCCCCATCCCTTCATCCTTGGCTTCCCTTGTGTCACCTACCTCACGTTAACCTCCTCCTCCTGTCTACTTAAAGATACAACTGTCTCCTCATTGCCTCTCGTTATGAATTTTTATCATTCCATGTCTGTGTTTATGAATAAGTTGTATTTAGAAAGTGTTTTTTTGCGAATATCTAAGATTAAGTCATGGTTTGGAACGCAGGTGTCGCCTCCATTAGATGGTATTGACGCTGCCGCCATTAATCTCGCGCCACCAACCTCTTTCCCGCGCCTTTGTCTGATCCGATACGTCGCCTTAGCCTGTAAGACCCGGCTTCATTCACCATTAGGTACACATACTTCCTGGATAACTAGGTTGGTAATTATTGCCTGGTCACCTTCGCCCGTCTGTCAGGAAGGATGAGCGCCCCAGGCAACATTCTCCTCATTGCTGTGACAAAATTTGCTTTATGTTATGTCCCCTTTTTACGTGTTCAATTTCTAGTCGAAAAAAATAGAATCGGACGAGTTGTATACATACGTCATTTCCCGCCAAAGAAAGCGCGCCAGCTCACAGCTTGCAAACAGCGCACCCTGGCCGAGACTAGCATTGTGTCCCAGTCTGAAAACAAATTTATTAGGCTTTTGACTGCGTGTAATGCTCAGAGGTGTGGGCAGTCGGCGCTATAAGTCTTAGCCGCGCCATAGACCTTGAGGAACCGACAATGATGTTGAAGAGTACCGACTCTCCCCGCTAACTGGGCCCTCAAAGATCCATGAACATCTTACTATTTCTTAGTTCATGGCTCTTGTGGGACTATCCTTAACCTTTATGTGAAAAATAAATAACGATGATTGTAGTATGCTGTTATTGGGAGCCAGGGGGAGCGGCCGGGGGCTAATGTGCCCCAGGAAGGTTGTATCAGTGGCGGTGTTCGTATGCCACAAGCTGGCCGACCATGTTCTTTGTGATGGAGCGAGGCTCCCATGACTGGTCATGTTGCTCTCCCACACACCCTCCACCAGCCCATCCTCCACCACCAGCCCATCCTCCACCACCAGCCCATCCTCCACCACCAGCCCCTTCTCCACCATCACCATCACCTCCAGCGATCCACCACCACTACCAGACTACCTGTGCTAAAACTAACAGTCCGGTGCGTTATCTACAGGACCATGCCAACCTAAATAATATATCCAACTAGGATGTATGTTTATACTCACTAGAAAAGTTAGCATGGGTTCACTGTGTATAGGAATACACCTAGTTGGATGTATATTATCAGATCAGCATGGTACATTGGATAACTGGCTTGCTAGTTTCAACACTGGCTTGCTAGTTTCAACACTGGCTTGCTAGTTTCAGCACTGGCTTGCTAGTTTCAGCACTGGCTTGCTAGTTTCAGCACTGGCTTGTTAGTTTCAACACTGGCTTGTTAGTTTCAACACTGGCTTGTTAGTTTCAGCACTGGCTTGCTAGTTTCAACGCTGGCTTGCTAGTTTCAACGCTGGCTTGCTAGTTTCAACGCTGGCTTGCTAGTTTCAACGCTGGCTTGCTAGTTTCAACGCTGGCTTGCTAGTTTCAACGCTGGCTTGCTAGTTTCAACGCTGGCTTGCTAGTTTCAACTCTGGCTTGCTAGTTTCAGCGCTGCCTTGCTAGTTTCAGCGCTGGCTTGCTAGTTTCAACGCTGGCTTGCTAGTTTCAACGCTGGCTTGCTAGTTTCAACGCTGGCTTGCTAGTTTCAACACTGGCTTGCTAGTTTCAACGCTGGCTTGCTAGTTTCAACGCTGGCTTGCTAGTTTCAACGCTGGCTTGCTAGTTTCAACGCTGGCTTGCTAGTTTCAGCACTGGCTTGCTAGTTTCAACGCTGGCTTGCTAGTTTCAACGCTGGCTTGCTAGTTTCAACGCTGGCTTGCTAGTTTCAGCACTGGCTTGCTAGTTTCAACGCTGGCTTGCTAGTTTCAACGCTGGCTTGTTATTTTCAACACTGGCTTGTTAGTTTCAGCACTGGCTTGCTAGTTTCAACGCTGACTTGCTAGTTTCAACGCTGACTTGCTAGTTTCAACGCTGGCTTGCTAGTTTCAACGCTGGCTTGCTAGTTTCAACGCTGGCTTGCTAGTTTCAACGCTGGCTTGCTAGTTTCAACGCTGGCTTGCTAGTTTCAATGCTGGCTTGCTAGTTTCAGCGCTGGCTTGCTAGTTTCAGCGCTGGCTTGCTAGTTTCAGCGCTGGCTTGCTAGTTTCAGCGCTGGCTTGCTAGTTTCAGCACTGGCTTGCTAGTTTCAGCACTGGCTTGTTAGTTTCACCACTGGCTTGTTAGTTTCAGCACTAGGTTGTTAGTTTCAGCACTGGCTTGCTAGTTTCAGCACTGGCTTGCTAGTTTCAGCACTGGCTTGTTAGTTTCAGCACTGGCTTGCTAGTTTCAGCATTGGCTTGCTAGTTTCAGCATTGGCTTGCTAGTTTCAGCACTGGCTTGCTAGTTTCAGCACTGGCTTGTTAGTTTCAGCACTGGCTTGCTAGTTTCAGCATTGGCTTGCTAGTTTCAGCACTGGCTTGCTAGTTTCAGCACTGGCTTGCTAGTTTCAGCACTGGCTTGCTAGTTTCAGCACTGGCTTGCTAGTTTCAGCACTGGCTTGCTAGTTTCAGCACTGGCTTGTTAGTTTCAGCACTGGCTTGCTAGTTTCAGCACTGGCTTGCTAGTTTCAGCACTGGCTTGCTAGTTTCAGCACTGGCTTGCTAGTTTCAGCACTGGCTTGCTAGTTTCAGCACTGGCTTGCCCTGAGTTTAAACCTTCCGTTCAATGAGTCGTCAGTTGTATATTAAATTTACTTTCGCTGTTCGTAATGAATATTCGTGAACGATTTCAATAATTTGTCTTTATTTCATCCCATTTTTGTAAACACGAAAGTGCGATCATAAGATCTCCACAAATATTCACACAAATATACACACCTGTCGATGTATATGCACAAAAATGCATTCGAGACTCCATGTATATGTACAGGGATACACTCACCTGTCGTTGTGTATACACATGGATATACACCTCTCGCTGAGAGATAAACACGTCTCGGTTTAATACACTGTGTGGATGATTATAGCGGATGTAATATTTACAAAGTGTGAAGGAGACATTAATGCAGATGTAAGTAATGAGCCAGACACCCGTAGATGAACTCATGAAACACATTGATGTCTGTGCTGCCTGGGTATGTAGTGATCTTGGCTGACAGTGAACACCAGTGTAACCTGTCAGCTGATTCCTGGTGTTGCTGGTGACTGTCAGCAGTCTGCTGCTGTCAGTAGAAAAGACCTCATTCAGTGTGTTGTACCAGATAGACAGTGTTTAGTGAACATCCACACACCAGTGTGTTGTACCAGAGACAGTGTTTAGTGAACATCCACACACCAATGTGTTGTACCAGATAGACAGTGTTTAGTGAACATCCACACACCAGTGTGTTGTACCAGATAGACAGTGTTTAGTGAACATCTACACACCAATGTGTTGTACCAGATAGACAGTGTTTAGTGAACATCCACACACCAGTGTGTTGTACCAGATAGACAGTGTTTAGTGAACATCCACACACCAATGTGTTGTACCAGATAGACAGTGTTTAGTGAACATCCACACACCAATGTGTTGTACCAGATAGACAGTGTTTAGTGAACATCCACACACCAATGTGTTGTACCAGATAGACAGTGTTTAGTGAACATCCACACACCAGTTTTTGTACCAGAGACACACATTTTCTTTAATACTACAATAGGAAATTTCCTAAAAAACAATTTTGGAATCAGAATTTAAAGTCTTTTATAACGAGACGATTTGTAGTCTGACGGAAGTTTGTGATCCTTGACATGTCACTAATGTTGTGGTAGCTAAGTCATTGCTACATATTCAGTACTTATGCACTGAATATGTAGCAATATGCTGTCTGCAGTTACTGTCACTGCTTGACGATCATTTGAGATTCTGGAGAGTCATTTTCCTGAACAAATCTGCCTGGACTTCCTACTCATATTTGCGACATTGCAAGCTCCTGATGGTGTATTGACTGCAACACGAAAGGCCTAAAGCTGCCAGTCAAATCCCCCTGTGGTTATTTTGCATACACACACATACACACACACACACATATATATACACACACACACATACACACACACACATATATATACACACACATACATACACACACACACATATATATATACACACACACAACTGTGACTCGACCCCTGCAACCACAACTAGGTGAGTACACATACACACATACACACACACACACATACACACACACAGGGTAGGGATAAGGAACGCGCTGGATGTCTACACTGTCAGGTAATCTTACTAGCCCGATATCTGAATTAATCAGGATTAATCAGTGGTTTGTGAATGGTCAGTGGAAGGTGCCTGGCAGCGACGCTCCTCTACCTGACTGCCCACTTTGTTTACACTGACATCCACGTTGTCGTACTTACCTAACTATAGGCCAATTTCAAACTTTCCATTGCTATTTAAAATCTTCGTGGAACTAATTAATAAAAGAGTTTACTCTTTCTTAGTGTCGCACAATATACTTAACTCATGCCAGTTACAAGCAGAAAAAAGTACGAATGATGTAATAGTGTTTGACTTAATTTATGCATCTCTTGAAAATAGTGAATATCCTATAGATTATTTCATTGACCTTAGGAAAGCTTCGATACCGTAGACCACAACATCCTGTAACTTAAATATTTCATACTGAAAGTCCTCCATTAATAATAGACATCAGTACGTCTCCATCAAGGATATAACCTCGTCAACTCAACTTGTCAACACAGGGGTACCTCAGGGCAGTGTTCTTGGCCCTCTGCTTGTTCTCATCTGCCTCGGTAACCTTTTCTACGCATTCCAGGTACTTAAACCTCTTCTGTTTACAGATGACACAATTTTTTATCTAAAATTCAGATTCGATTTCCCTCAGTAACACTGTTAGAGGAGCTCATAAAGGTATTTACTTGAGTCATTACCAATAATCTTACTCTTGTACATGATTAAAAACAGAGCTACAAATGTAAAATAAATTTGATGGTAGATGGCACACTTATTATGAGACAAGATGGGGGAAAATTCTTAGGTCTGTACTTTGAGAGTAATTCAAAATTTTACACTTACATCCAGCACATTTTCAAGGTCTCCAAGGCAGTATGTATCCTCTCTAAAATACGCTGCTATGTACCCCAAGCAGCTCTACTTTGTGCTACTCTCTAATTTATCCTCACCTCACCTATAGTATTTGGACCTGGGGATTTATTGCACATAACCACCTTAATATAAACACACATTACTGATGTCATCTCTTATGCGAGCGTATTTCTTCTGTAGATAAATAGAAGACTTTCTAGTCGTTTTCTCGAAGTTGTTTACCGCAGTGAATAGTGTAAACCCCTGCATCCTGGGGTCTGGTGTGTGGCTGAGAGGTCCTCGTAGTCTAGTATGGACTTAATAGCGACCACAATGACGTCTGTGTTGGAATTTTATAAGCATCGAGGATGCTGCGTTGGTTGTGGCTCCTTTTAGTAATATGTATCTCTTAGCAGTGTTGTCCTGGTTCCTGGTATATCATATCTGTTCTTCGCTCTCCACTGAGGGCTACTGAGGGCTACTGAGGGCCACTGAGGGTCACTGAGGGTCACTGAGGGCTACTGAGCGTCACTGAGGGTCACTGATGGCCACTGAGGGTCACTGATGGCCACTGAGGGTCACTGATGGCCACTGAGGGTCACTGAGGGCCACTGAGGGCTACTGAGGGCTACTGAGGGTCATGTGTAGAGGAAATCTGAGGTTGGAGAAGCTGTTCTTTATGTATTTTTGTTTCATACTTCAGGAATTCATCATTTCAGACTCTGAGCGCCCGAAGAAAATTTAGATTAGCTGGTCTTTCTTAGTCCTCAGGTCAGGGTGAAAGAAAAAGTTAATGAGCTCGCCTTTGTCGGTCGGTGTCCGGTGTAAGGTTCGCTTCAGGAGGTCAGTCACATTGTCTGGAGAGTCCAACATGTGAGAAGGAAACTGCGTCGTAACCATTAAAGTTCACTGTATGGAGGCTTCCACCCGGTTGTTCCTTCAAAGTAGAACTGCAAATTAAAACTCCTGGGTAGGATGACTATCACATTGTCTTAACTAGGTGATGTGTCACAGAATGACGCTAATGATGTGGTCTCTCTACAAGTGTTCCAGGCACAGGTTACTTAACACAGGTTACTTAACACACCACTCGTAGTTGATCCCATAGCCAGGCCAAGTTGCATCGTTCATCAGTGAGGAGCTACGTTATATGTCCAAGTGTTAGTATTACTTAAGTAACATCAGCGGCTCCTGTTCTCTCTCTGTCCCTCTCTGTTCCTCTCTGTTCCTCTCTGTCACTCTCTGTTCCTCTGTCCCTCTCTCTGAAACCTCTACAAAGGTTACTCTCTCTTGGTTGGTCCAGACAAACACTTCCTCACCAACACAATACATACAAACACACACACATACATATCTATATATACGCAATAAATTCCGCCACATATATTCACCTCTGTGTATTGTGCAAACAGTCGTGGGGGCAATAAAACAGCAGTGATTGTTGTGGTGACGACCATACCAGTCACCCTGCCACCCACCCTGCCCAGGCAGGGCAAGACTGGGACCGTGTAGCTACCAGGAACGTTGGTGCTGACAGGAACGTTGGTGCTGACAGAAACGTTGGTGCTGACAGGAACGTTGGTGCTGACAGGAACGTTGGTGCTGACAGGAACGTTGGTGCTGACAGGAACGTTGGTGCTGACAGGAACGTTGGTGCTGACAGAAACGTTGGTGCTGACAGGAACGTTGGTGCTGACAGGAACGTTGGTGCTGACAGGAACGTTGGTGCTGACAGGAACGTTGGTGCTGACAGGAACGTTGGTGCTGACAGGAACGTTGGTGCTGACAGGAACGTTGGTGCTGACAGGAACGTTGGTGCTGACAGGAACGTTATAGATGCCAGGAACGTTACAACTACCAGGAACGTTACAACTACCAGGAACGTTACAACTACCAGGAACGTTACAACTACCAGGAACGTTACAACTACCAGGAACGTTACAACTACCAGGAACGTTACAACTACCAGGAACGTTACAACTACCAGGAACGTTACAACTACCAGGAACGTTACAACTACCAGGAACGTTACGAGTATCAAGACACATGGTGTTGCCAGATGGTGCTGGCTGGAAGGTTTATGAGAAGCGTACACGACACTTGTCGTGTAGTGTAAGTCTTGTCGCCTCGCCCAGGCTGTCGTCTCCACACCAATGATTACACTCAACGAAAATAGATGGAGACATCTATTTTCTACGAGTGAGATTCAACCCAGCAACTGGCAGGACAATTGTGAACCCGCGGAGCTGAAGGGAGGGAGGGGATGGACTGAGGGAGGAAGAGGGAATGGACTGAGGGAGGGAGGGAGGGGATGGACTGAGGGAGGAAGAGGGAATGGACTGATGGAGGGAGGGAGGGGATGGACTGAGGGAGGAAGAGGGAATGGACTGAGGGAGGGAGGGAGGGGATGGACTGAGGGAGGGAGGGAGGGGATGGACTGAGGGAGGGAGGGATGACCTACCTGGAGGGTGTTCCGGGGGTCAGCGCCCCCGCGGCCCGGTCCTAGACCAGACCTCCCTGTGGATAAGAGTCTGATCAACGAAGTTGTTACTGTAGGTCCGCACGCAGTCCGAATGTACGAACCACAGCCCGGCTGATCAGGAACTAACTTTAGGAACCTTTCCATTTCCCTCTTGAAATCAGCCAGGGGTCTATTGTTAATCCCGCTATGTATGGTGGGAGGCTGCTGAATAGTCTTGGACCCTTCACACTTATTCTTTGGTCTCTCAATATACTCATGGAGTCCCTACTCTTCACTGTGGGTACGATACACCGTCTGCAGTCTCTTAGTGGCATCGTCTGTAAAGTCTCTTGCATTCGTATAATGATTTTTGTGTGCATATATACCTGGAGAGGGTGTCGGGGGTCAGCGCCCCCGCGGCCAGGTCTGTGACCTGACCTCATGGTGCATCAGCAACAATCCTTCAAGAACTTTCCAGCCGTAATTATGAATCTCTCACCTAAGGAGTAGAGTTCGTAGGATTTTGCTGGTTTATATTTTTACGTGATGTGAAGGCTTTCTGTACATTCTCTAGATCTGCAATTAAGTCTGTCTTAAAAGGGGCTGTTAGCATAGAGCAATATTCTAGCGTAACGTACAAAATGCGTGATAAAGGAATAACAGGAAAAGTTTGTAGATGTATCCATAATTTCCTAACAAATAGAACACAAAGATTAGTAGTAAACAGAGTAAAGTCTGAGGCAGCTACAGTGAAAAGCTCTGTTCCACAAGGCACAGTACTCGCTCCCATCCTGTTCCTCATCCTCATATCGGACATAGACAGTGATGTAAGCCACATCACCGTGTTTTCCTTTGCAGATGACACCCGACCCGAATTTACATGACAGTGTTCTATATTGAAGACACTGCAAGACTCCAGGCGGACATCAACCAAATCTTTAATTGGGCCGCACGAAACAATATGAAGTTCAATGATGAGAAATTTCAATTACTCCGATATGGAAAACGTTAGGAAATTCAAACTGTATCGGAGTATAAAACAAATTCAAACTACACAATAGAGCGAAAAACTAATGTAAAAGACCTGGAAGTGATCATGTCAGAGGATCTCCCCTTCAAAGACCATAACATTGTATCAATCGCATCTACTAGAAAAATGACAGGATGGATAATGAGAACCTTCAAAACTAGAGATGTCAAGCCCATGATGACACTCTTCAAGTCACTTGTTCTATCTAGACTGGAATATTGCTGCACACTAACAGCACCTTTCAAGGAAAGGTGAAATTGCTGACCTAGAAAATGTACAGAGAACCTTCACCGCACGCATAACTGCGATAAAACACCTCAATTACTAGGAACGCTTGAAGTTCCTCAACCTGTACTCCCTAGAACGCAGGCGGGAGAGATACATTATTATATACACTTGGAAAATCCTAGAGGGATTAGTACCAAACTTGCACACGAAAATCACTCCCTATGAAAACAAAAGACTCGGCAGACGATGTAACATCCCCCCGATGAAAACCAGGGGTGCCACTAGCACGATAAGAGAGAACACAATAAGTGTCAGGGGCCCAAGACTGTTCAGCTGCCTCCCAGCATACATAAGGGGGATTACCAATAGACCCCTGGCTGTCTTCAAGAAGGCACTGGACAGGCACCTAAAGTCAGTACCTGACCAGCCGGACTGTGGTTCGTAAGTCGTTTTGCGTGCTGTCAACAGTAACAGCCTGGTTGATCAGGCCCTGATCCACCATGAGGCCTGGTCTCAGACCGGGCCGCGGGGGCGTTGACCCCCTAAACCCTCTCCAGGTATACTCCAGGTATGTAACTTAGAGAATTATCATTAGCTTGACATCTCACATTTTGAAGGTTCTTGTTATCCAGTCTATTATTTTCCTTACAGTTGTGGGAACGGCACCGTTGTGATCCTTGACAGTGAGATCCTCTGACATTATTATTTGTAAGTCTTTCTCAATTACTCTCTCACTCTATCCATTCAGTTTTATACTTTTTATTCGTTTTGAAAACTTCAGTTTTCTCGTTTTGGAGTAACTAAAATTTGGCCTTATTAAATATCCTATTATCAGTTTACTGACTGTACAGTACATGACTGTACTGACTGTACAGTACATGACTGTACTGACTGTACAGTACATGACTGTACTGACTGTACAGTACATGACTGTACTGACTGTACAGTACATGACTGTACTGACTGTACAGTACATGACTGTACTGACTGTACAGTACATGACTGTACTGACTGTACAGTACATGACTGTACTGACTGTACAGTACATGACTGTACTGACTGTACAATGCATGGCTGTACTGACTGTTCAGTACATGACTGTACTGACTGTACAGTACATGACTGTACTGACTGTTCAGTACATGACTGTACTGACTGTTCAGTACATGACTGTACTGACTGTTCAGTACATGACTGTACTGACTGTTCAGTACATGACTGTACTGACTGTACAGTACATGACTGTACTGACTGTACAGTACATGACTGTACTGACTGTTCAGTACATGACTGTACTGACTGTTCAGTACATGACTGTACTGTTCAGTACATGACTGTACTGTTTAGTACATGACTGTACTGACTGTACAGTACATGACTGTACTGACTGTACAATGCATGGCTGTACTGACTGTTCAGTACATGACTGTACTGACTGTTCAGTACATGACTGTACTGACTGTACAATGCATGGCTGTACTGACTGTACAATGCATGGCTGTACTGACTGTACAATGCATGGCTGTACTGACTGTACAATGCATGGTTGTACTGACTGTACAATGCATGGCTGTACTTACTGTACAATGCATGGCTGTACTGACTGTACAATGCATGGCTGTACTGACTGTACAATGCATGGCTGTACTGACTGTACAATGCATGGCTGTACTGACTGTACAATGCATGGCTGTACTGACTGTACAATGCATGGCTGTACTGACTGTACAATGCATGGCTGTACTGACTGTACAATGCATGGCTGTACTGACTGTACAATGCATGGCTGTACTGACTGTACAATGCATCACTGTACTGACTGTACAATGCATCGCTGTAATGACTGTACAATGCATCGCTGTAATGACTGTACAATGCATGGCTGTACTGACTGTACAATGCATGGCTGTACTGACTGTACAATGCATGGCTGTACTGACTGTACAATGCATGGCTGTACTGACTGTACAATGCATGGCTGTACTGACTGTACAATGCATCACTGTACTGACTGTACAATGCATCACTGTACTGACTGTACAATGCATCGCTGTAATGACTGTACAATGCATCGCTGTACTGACTGTACAATGCATGGCTGTACTGACTGTACAATGCATGGCTGTACTGACTGTACAATGCATGGCTGTACTGACTGTACAATGCATGGCTGTACTGTACAATGCATGGCTGTACAATGCATGGCTGTACTGTACAATGCATGGCTGTACAATGCATGGCTGTACTGTACAATGCATGGCTGTACTGATTTCACTGTACAGTGTTCAGTAAGGGAGCAGTGTACAAGGAAACTTACTTTTCGGTGAAGGACCATGTACAATTATCTAGAAATATCTAACTGGAGTCTACCTGGAGGGTGTTCCGGGGGTCAACGCCCCCGCGACTCGGTCCATGACCAGGCCTCTCAGTGGATCAGGGATTGATCAACCAGGCTGTTACTGTTCGCTGCACGCAATCCAAAGTACGAACCACAGCCCGGCTGGTCAGGTACTGACTTTAGGCATCTTTCCCGCTGTATAACCCCTGTGGTTTAGCGCTTCTATTTGATTATAATAATAATAATAGGCATCTTTCCAGTTCTATTGACAATCTCCCTTATGTATGCTGGAAGGCAGATGAACAGTCCTGGGCTCCTGACACTTATTATGTTGTCTCTTAGTGTACTCACGGCGCCCCTGCTTTTCATTGGGGGGATCTTGCACCGCCTGTTGAGTCTTTTGTTTCCAGTTGGAAATTATGATGTATCTTCCTCGCCTGCGTTCCAAGGAGTACAGGTCAAGGGACTTCAAACGTTCCCAGTAATATGTTATTATGTACACAGGTGTAGATATGGGCTGCACACCCTGCCTTAATAAACAAAAAAGACAGCAGAAAAGAAATTAATGTATTTCCTTCACCAAAAATAAGCAGGTATTTACAACATATATATAGCCTATGTACAATATTAACAGCTTTGTAACAACGAGGCAAATGCGAGCACAAGACACGGTGAACCATGAGCGACCAGCAGGGAAGGCAAGTCTGCCAAAGTTGTTTCACAAGTGTATCACATCGCTTCACAGCTTTGGTGGGCTTCCTTGTGATTGGCTGGTTGAACCAAGGTACTGGTATAACGATGGGGCCCCTGATCGCTAAACCCTTAGCACCTGGTTGGCTGGTCGGGAGGCAGCCTATATGGGTGTGTGACATGCTGAATAATATGTAACATAATCTTAGCATGACACAGAGGTTGATAACTTCTCTGTTTTATGCTCCCTTTCCATGTCTTTCCATGTCCTTCCCACGTTCTTAGTTATCCGTCGTTGATCCTTTGTATTTCCCTGGTGATCTGTCTTGTATAACTATCGTACGACATGAAAGGTCTTCATTGGCTTCTAAATGATGTGAAAAACTAATATCATTTCTCTTGAAGCGACAGTTATTTGTGTGTGCTGGATGGACCTGGAAACCAACAAGAAGACCTCAGTGAAGTGACCTAAACTTCCAGAGCCAGGAGGAACTTTTTCAGTCTCCCGTAAGAAACAAAACACCACTACCATCTTGTGCCTTCACCTATCCCGTCTTTTACTTTTCTCTTCCTCCTCCTCCTCCTCCTGTTCTTCCTCCTGTTCCTCCTCCTCCTCCTCCTGTTCTTCCTCCTGTTCCTCCTCCTCCTCCTGTTCTTCCTCCTGTTCTTCCTCCTGTCAGTGGAGGGTTTATCTCATATTCTACTTCACTGTTAAACACCTTCGCCTTTTATGGCCTCGTCAGCTTAAGTCAAGCTGGAAAAAGTACACAATGGAAGAAGCTTTACTGGTGAGGGATTACACTTCTTATCACCAGGTTGTCGCGACGTCGTCACCAGGTTGTCGCGACGTCGTCACCAGGTTGTCGCGACGTCGTCACCAGGTTGTCGCGACGTCGTCACCAGGTTGTCGCGACGTCGTCACCAGGTTGTCGCGACGTCGTCACCAGGTTGTCGCGACGTCGTCACCAGGTTGTCGCGACGTCGTCACCAGGTTGTCGCGACGTCATCACCAGGTTGTCGAGAATTTGTTAAGAGGTTATCATTGGTTCTTCACCAGGTTGTCACTGCTTCAAGAGGATCACCCTTATTTACACGGTTATTTACAAATTATTTACACAGGTGTTTATATCATGCTTCAACTTGTTAGTTTCCTGAATCATTTCCATCACATGTGTCAGACACAGCAACATCTTGGGTCTTAATACTGGGAAATCTTCTACACTTCAGAATGCAGATGTTATATACACAGACTTTGCAAAAGCCTTTGACAAGTGTGACCATGGTGTAATAGCACACAAAATGCGTGATAAAGGAATAACTGTGAAAGTTGGTAGATGGATCTATAATTTCCTAACATGTAGAACACAGAGTAGTAGTCAACAGAGTAAAGTCTGAGGCAGTTAATGTGAAAAGCTCTGTTCCACAAGGCACAGTACTCGCTCCCATCCTGTTCCTCATCCTCATATCGGACATAGACAGGGATATAAGCCACAGTGCTGTGTCTTCCTTTGCAGATGACACCCGAATCTGTATGACAGTGTCCACCGTTGAAGACACTGCAAGACTCCAAGCAGACATAAACCAAATCTTTAAATGGGCTGCAGAAAACAATATGAAGTTCAATGATGAGAAATTTCAATTACTCAGATACGGAAAACGTGAGGAAATTAAAATTATATCGGAGTACAAAACAAATTCCAACCACACAATAGAGCGAAAAACTAATGTCAAAGACCTGGGATTGATCATGTCAGAGGATCTCACCTTCAAGGACCATAACACCGTAGCAATCGCATCTGCCAGAAAAATGACAGGATAGATAATGAGAACCTTCAAAACTAGGGATGCCAAGCCCATGTTGACACTTTTCAGGTCGCTTGTTCTATCTAGGCTGGAATATTGCTGCACACTAACTGCACCTTTCAAGGGGGTGAAATTGCTGACCTAGAAAATGTGCAGAGAACCTTCATGGCACGCATAACTGCGATAAACCACCTCAATTACTGGGAACGCTTGAAGTTCCTAAACTTGTACTCCCTAGAACGCAGGCGGTAGAGATACATTATTATATACACGTGGAAAATTCTCGAGAGATTAGTACCAAACTTGCACACAAAAATCACTCCCTACGAAAGCAAGACTTGGCAGGCGATGTAACATATCCCCAATGAAGAGCAGGGGTGCCACTAGCACGTTGAGGGACAACACAATAAGTGTCAGGGGCCCAAGACTGTTCAACTGCCTCCCAGCATACATCAGGGGGATTACCAACAAACCCCTGGCTGTCTTCAAGCAGGCACTGGACAGGCACCTAAAGTCGGTACCTGACCAGCCAGGCTGTGGTTTGTACGTTGGACTGCGAGCGGCCAGCAGTAACAGCCTGGTTGATCAGGCTCTAATCCAACATTAGGCCTGGTCACAGACCGGGCCGCAGGGGCGATGACCCCTGGAACTCTCTCCAGGTATACACTTACCTAACCTACAGTCATAACCTATTTCCACTAGTGGATTTGTCCGCTTCCTGCTGCTTCATCTCGCCTGACTATAGTATACAAGTCACTTGTCTACTCATATGCTGTACTTTTCTCAAGATTGAGAGACTGAACACGTCGACTCCAGGCTCAGGGACTGATTACCTCAAACTACTCAGCTTCTACCATTCATCTTTGTAATATACTGAAGATGTCACTGGCTTGTGTGTCCCAGGCAGCGCCCTGTGTGTCCCAGGCAGCGCCCTGTGTGTCCCAGGCAGCGCCCTGTGTGTCCCAGGCAGCGCCCTGTGTCCCAGGCAGCGTCCCAGGGTTGAGAGCGACCATTGTTCACCATCATGGACGGGAATCTAACTATCTTGTTACACTTGTTCCCTCTCTTCCTCTTCTTTCACTCAGAAAAACGACAAAACATAAGTAATCTGTTTTTTCTTCTTCCAGACACTGGTGAGTTCCCTCCTCACAAACATACATTGGCCATCCTTTTTTTTAATGGAAGAAATCAATAGAGGATTCTTAGAGCGACGTTGGTATATTTTAAGACTTTTCAGTATATATTTTAAGACTCTTCAGTATATATTTTAAGACTCTTTTCAGTATATATTTTAAGACTCTTTTCAGTATATATTTTAAGACTCTCTTCAGTATATATTTTAAGACTGTCTCCAGTGGATATTTTTGGGAATTTTGGCCTCAAGGAAAAATTTATTGTAGATTGGTTGGGTAAATGAAATTTAAAATTCTTATTGATTTCATTATGTGTTGAGTTACTCCTTCATGATAAAGTTGACAAGTTAGCTAAAGAATGTATCCTGATGGACAGTGTAAGTACAACTTTGGTGTGTCTGTGTCTAGCATTAGATAAAATATTAGGAGAGAAGTAAATAATGAAAGTGAATGTCATAGGAAATGCAGTTAGAAGCCTGAGTAGATTATAACCAACTATGATAACATGAACGTAGATAAGCACAGCATCTCTACGGAGCTATTTGCAATGTCACCAGACATTGCAAGTCACCAGACATTGCAAGCAAGTACTTCTGGCACACACACACATACAACAGGCCTAGAGTCTAATCGACATGTGCCTAGGACAAAATGGTAAATAACACAGATGATCAAACTAAATGGAAAGTATTTGTCCAACCCTGTGGTCCCTATCTTGAACACTATGTGCTTTATTGTCCACTTCTGAGGACATCATACAGTACTAGTGATGTGAGGATATCTTATTAATGAATAAGTGGACTTAAGCTTAAATCTACAGGAGTGGATATAATCCTGACTCTGTAACTAGGCCTATTTGGATGAACCATAATTATTGTGAGTCGGATGGTATGGGTGCACAATAACATATTAGATGGAATGTGTCAAAACTATCCTCTACTGTCACAGGATGGATACCTATCATGATGCAAGTTGACATAATTCAGCCATAATGAATCACTAGATGGATGCCTAAGTGAGTATAACTACTCTAGTAGTGGATGGTCCTGACTCACATGTAGATGTAACCTACATAATAGTGAGGAGAACTGACCATCACATAGTGAGTGGATGGTAACCTGACCATCACAAGTGAGTGGATGGTAACCTGACCATCAATAGTATGGGATGGTAACTGACCATCACATAGTGATGATGAACTGATACAATTAACACCACATAGGAGTATGGAACCTGACCATCACATAGTGAGTGGATGGTAACCTGACCATCACATAGTGAGTGGATGGTAACCTGACCATCACATAGTGAGTGATGGTAACTGCCATCACATAGTGTGGGATGGTAACTGACCATCACATAGATGAACATCAGTGGATGGTAACCTGACCATCATAGTGAGTGGATGGTAACCTGACCATCACATAGTGAGTGGGATGGTAACCTGACCATCACATAGTGAGTGGATGGTAACCTGACCATCACATAGTGAGTGGATGGTAACCTGACCATCACATAGTGAGTGGGATGGTAACCTGACCATCACATAGTGAGTGGATGGTAACCTGACCATCACATAGTGAGTAGTAACTGACATCATAGGAGGATGGTAACCTGACCATCCATAGTGATGGGATGGTAACCTGACCATCCATAGTGAGTGGATGGTAACCTGACATACATAGTGAGTGGATGGTAACCTGACCATCACATAGTGAGTGATGGAACTGACCATCCATAGTGAGTGGGATGGTAACCTGACCATCACATAGTGAGTGGATGGTAACCTGACCATCACATAGTGAGTGGATGGTAACCTGACCATCACATAGTGAGTGGATGGTAACCTGACCATCACATAGTGAGTGGATGGTAACCTGACCATCACATAGTGAGTGGATGGTAACCTGACCATCACATAGTGAGTGGATGGTAACCTGACCATCACATAGTGAGTGGATGGTAACCTGACCATCACATAGTGAGTGGATGGTAACCTGACCATCACATAGTAGTGGGATGGAACCTGACCATCACATAGTGAGTGGGATGGTAACCTGACCATCACATAGTGAGTGGATGGTAACCTGACCATCACATAGTGAGTGGGATGGTAACCTGACCATCACATAGTGAGTGGGATGGTAACCTGACCATCACATAGTGAGTGGGATGGTAACCTGACCATCACATAGTGAGTGGATGGTAACCTGACCATCACATAGTGAGTGGATGGTAACCTGACCATCACATAGTAGTGGGATGGTAACCTGACCATCACATAGTGAGTGGATGGTAACCTGACCATCACATAGTGAGTGGATGGTAACCTGACCATCACTAGTGAGTGGATGGTAACCTGACCATCACATAGTGAGGATGGTACCGACCATCCATATGGGATGGTAACCTGACCATCACATAGTGAGTGGGATGGTAACCTGACCATCACATAGTGAGTGGGATGGTAACCTGACCATCACATAGTGAGTGGGATGGTAACCTGACCATCCATAGTGAGTGGATGGTAACCTGACCATCCATAGTAGTGGATGGTAACCTGACCATCACATAGTGAGTGGATGGTAACCTGACCATCCATAGAGTGGGATGGTAACTGACCATCCAGTGAGTGGGATGGTAACCTGACCATCACATAGTGAGTGGGATGGTAACCTGACCATCACATAGTGAGTGGGATGGTAACCTGACCATCACATAGTGAGTGGGATGGTAACCTGACCATCACATAGTGAGTGGGATGGTAACCTGACCATCACATAGTGAGTGGGATGGTAACCTGACCATCACATAGTGAGTGGGATGGTAACCTGACCATCCATAGTGAGTGGATGGTAACCTGACCATCATAGTGAGTGGGATGGTAACCTGACCATCCATAGTGAGTGGGATGGTAACCTGACCATCACATAGTGAGTGGGATGGTAACCTGACCATCATAGTGAGTGGGATGGTAACCTGACCATCACATAGTGAGTGGGATGGTAACCTGACCATCGCATAGTGAGTGGCATGGTAACCTGACCATCGCATAGTGAGTGGCATGGTAACCTGACCATCGCATAGTGAGTGGCATGGTAACCTGACCATCGCATAGTGAGTGGGATGGTAACCTGACCATCGCATAGTGAGTGGGATGGTAACCTGACCATCGCATAGTGAGTGGATGGTAACCTGACCATCGCATAGTGAGTGGGATGGTAACCTGACCATCGCATAGTGAGTGGGATGGTAACCTGACCATCGCATAGTGAGTGGGATGGTAACCTGACCATCGCATAGTGAGTGGGATGGTAACCTGACCATCGCATAGTGAGTGGGATGGTAACCTGACCATCGCATAGTGAGTGGGATGGTAACCTGACCATCGCATAGTGAGTGGGATGGTAACCTGACCATCGCATAGTGAGTGGGATGGTAACCTGACCATCGCATAGTGAGTGGGATGGTAACCTGACCATCGCATAGTGAGTGGGATGGTAACCTGACCATCGCATAGTGAGTGGGATGGTAACCTGACCATCGCATAGTGAGTGGGATGGTAACCTGACCATCGCATAGTGAGTGGGATGGTAACCTGACCATCGCATAGTGAGTGGGATGGTAACCTGACCATCACATAGTGAGTGGGATGGTAACCTGACCATCACATAGTGAGTGGGATGGTAACCTGACCATCACATAGTGAGTGGGATGGTAACCTGACCATCGCATAGTGAGTGGGATGGTAACCTGACCATCGCATAGTGAGTGGGATGGTAACCTGACCATCGCATAGTGAGTGGTATGGTAACCTGACCATCGAATAGTGAGTGGTATGGTAACCTGACCATCGAATAGTGAGTGGTATGGTAACCTGACCATCGAATAGTGAGTGGGGTGGTAACTTGACCATCGAATAGTGAGTAGGGTGGTAACTTGACCATCGAATAGTGAGTAGGGTGGTAACCTGACCATCGAATAGTGAGTGGGGTGGTAACCTGCCCATCAGAGGATGAGTGGGATCCCTGAAGGTCACAGAGGGATGCAGGGATACCTTCAGATTAGCCCTGAACGGGACTGGTGACTCGCCAATCCTGACTCAAGGTCAGAGTCACGCGGCACTAATCGAAGTCTGACCAATCAAAATATTTCCCCAATGTGTCAGCAGTGTGGGTCCCGTCAGGACCATCCTGATCCACAAAGACCCAGCTAACAACATCAGTTCCGCGGTGCCCTGGTCTCAAACCAGTGCTCGAGGCTGCTTAACCTCCTACAACGCACCATATATCCAGAATATTCGTACATGTGTGCACTGATACGGTTGGTATACCCGAGTGTTCGTTGTAGCTTCATTTTCTACTGTTGAAATGGATCTTTGATATCTGATGTAGACGCTGGCGGTAAGAGCATCCTTGTCTCCCTCTCTCTCTCCCTCTCTCCCTCCGCCGTTGATTCGCTACGGCCGCTATATTTCATTTCAACGCAACTTTGGGTTGTAAGAGGCGCCGTCGGCTCTGTCGCTCGCCTAGTTGGCCATTTGGAGCCGTTTAATATATGTATGAGTGTGGTGCGCGCGACCGACCACCCTGTAGGTAACATATTTCATCTTTTGCGCTGAATAGTTGCTTACTGTAGACCACCAGTGTGTGTGCTCACACTCAGAACCTTACTGTAGACCACCAGTGTGTGTGCTCACACTCAGGACCTTACTGGAGACCACCAGTGTGTGTGCTCACACTCAGAACCTTACTGTAGACCACCAGTGTGAGTGCTCACACTCAGAACCTTACTGGAGACCACCAGTGTGTGTGTGCTCACACTCAGAACCTTACTGTAGACCACCAGTGTGTGCTCACACTCAGAACCTTACTGTAGACCACCAGTGTGAGTGCTCACACTCAGAACCTTACTGGAGACCACCAGTGTGTGTGCTCACACTCAGAACCTTACTGTAGACCACCAGTGTGATGCCTCAGAACCTGACACCAGTGTGTGCTCACCAGAACCTTACTGGAGACCACCAGTGTGTGTGCTCACACTCAGAACCTTACTGGAGACCACCAGTGTGTGTGCTCACACTCAGAACCTTACTGGAGACCACCAGTGTGTGTGCTCACACTCAGAACCTTACTGGAGACCACCAGTGTGTGTGCTCACACTCAAAACCTTACTGGAGACCAGTGTGTGTGCTCCCACTCAGAACCTTACTGGAGACCAGTGTGTGTGCTCACACTCAGAACCTTACTGTAGACCACCAGTGTGTGTGCTCACACTCAGAACCTTACTGGAGACCACCAGTGTGTGTGTGTGCTCACACTCAGAACCTTACTGGAGACCACCAGTGTGTGTGCTCACACTCAGAACCTTACTGGAGACCACCAGTGTGTGTGCTCACACTCAGAACCTTACTGGAGACCACCAGTGTGTGTGCTCACACT
Organism: Cherax destructor; assembly: GCA_009830355.1. Classification (NCBI taxonomy): domain Eukaryota; kingdom Metazoa; phylum Arthropoda; class Malacostraca; order Decapoda; family Parastacidae; genus Cherax; species Cherax destructor. Next base: position 191,309 of record WNWK01000199.1, on the reverse strand, counting down.
CAGAACCTTACTGGAGACCACCAGTGTGTGTGCTCACACTCAGAACCTTACTGGAGACCACCAGTGTGAGTGCTCACACTCAGAACCTTACTGGAGACCACCAGTGTGTGTGCTCACACTCAGAACCTTACTGGAGACCACCAGTGTGTGTGCTCACACTCAGGACCTTACTGGAGACCACCAGTGTGTGTGCTCACACTCAGGACCTTACTGGAGACCACCAGTGTTAGTGCTCACACTCAGAACCATACTGGAGACCATCAGTGTGAGTGCTCACACTCAGAACCTTACTGGAGACCATCAGTGTTAGTGCTCACACTCAGAACCTTACTGGAGACCATCAGTGTGAGTGCTCACACTCAGAACCTTACTGGAGACCATCAGTGTTAGTGCTCACACTCAGAACCTTACTGGAGACTACCAGTGTGAGTGCTCACACTCAGAACCTTACTGGAGACCACCAGTGTGTGTGCTCACACTCAGAACCTTACTGGAGACCACCAGTGTGTGTGCTCACACTCAGAACCTTACTGGAGACCACCAGTGTGTGTGCTCACACTCAGAACCTTACTGGAGACCACCAGTGTGTGTGCTCACACTCAGAACCTTACTGGAGACCACCAGTGTGTGTGCTCACACTCAGAACCTTACTGAGACCACCAGTGTGTGTGCTCACACTCAGAACCTTACTGGAGACCACCAGTGTGGTGCTCACACTCAGAACCTTACTGGAGACCACCAGTGTGGTGCTCACACTCAGAACCTTACTGGAGACCACCAGTGTGTGTGCTCACACTCAGAACCTTACTGGAGACCACCAGTGTGTGTGCTCACACTCAGGACCTTACTGGAGACCACCAGTGTTGTGCTCACACTCAGGACCTTACTGGAGACCACCAGTGTTAGTGCTCACACTCAGACCTTACTGGAGACCATCAGTGTAGTGCTCACACTCAGAACCTTACTGGAGACCATCAGTGTAGTGCTCACACTCAGAACCTTACTGGAGACCATCAGTGTGAGTGCTCACACTCAGAACCTTACTGGAGACCTCAGTGTAGTGCTCACACTCAGAACCTTACTGAGACACCAGTGGGGTGCTCACACTCAGAACCTTACTGGAGACCACCAGTGTGGTGCTCACACTCGAACCTTACTGGAGACTACCATGTGAGTGCTCACACTCAGAACCTTACTGGAGACCACCACTGTGTGTGCTCACACTCAGAACCTTACTGGAGACCACCAGTGTGTGTGCTCACACTCAGAACCTTACTGGAGACTACCAGTGTGAGTGCTCACACTCAGAACCTTACTGGAGACCATCAGTGTTAGTGCTCACACTCAGAACCTTACTGGAGACCACCAGTGTGAGTGCTCACACTCAGAACCTTACTGGAGACCACCAGTGTGAGTGCTCACACTCAGAACCTTACTGGAGACCACCAGTGTGTGTGCTCACACTCAGAACCTTACTGGAGACCACCAGTGTGTGTGCTCACACTCAGAACCTTACTAGAGACCACCAGTGTGTGTGCTCACACTCAGAACCTTACTGGAGACCAGTGTGAGTGCTCACACTCAGAACCTTACTGGAGACCACCAGTGTGTGTGCTCACACTCAGAACCTTACTGGAGACCACCAGTGTGTGTGCTCACACTCATAACCTTACTGGAGACCAGTGTGAGTGCTCACACTCAGAACCTTACTGGAGACCACCAGTGTGTGTGCTCACACTCAGAACCTTACTGTAGACCACCAGTGTGTGTGCTCACACTCAGAACCTTACTGTAGACCACCAGTGTGAGTGCTCACACTCAGAACCTTACTGTAGACCACCAGTGTGTGTGCTCACACTCAGAACCTTACTGTAGACCACCAGTGTGAGTGCTCACACTCAGAACCTTACTGGAGACCACCAGTGTGTGTGCTCACACTCAGAACCTTACTGGAGACCAGTGTGTGTGCTCACACTCAGAACCTTACTGTAGACCACCAGTGTGAGTGCTCACACTCAGAACCTTACTGGAGACCACCAGTGTGAGTGCTCACACTCATAACCTTACTGGACACCACCAGTGTGAGTGCTCACACTCAGAACCTTACTGTACACCACCAGTGTGTGTGCTCACACTCAGAACCTTACTGTAGACCACCAGTGTGAGTGCTCACACTCAGAACCTTACTGGAAACCACCAGTGTGAGTGCTCACACTCATAACCTTACTGGACACTACCAGTGTGAGTGCTCACACTCAGAACCTTACTGGAGACCACCAGTGTGTGTGCTCACACTCAGAACCTTACTGGAGACCACCAGTGTGTGTGCTCACACTCAGAACCTTACTGGAGACCACCAGTGTGAGTGTGAGCACTCAGAGCCTCGCTCTTTACACTATCTTTCTTAGTAGTTTAGTTTGTAATCTTCACCATTCCAATATCTTCTTGGCTTCACAATAAATGTATACTTTGGGTTTCGTTGTATGTTCCGTCGTTAGCATCCCGGTGACTTCCCAAGCTGCACTCTCACTCCCTCGTACTTTATTTACATAACCAAGCTACAGGATGGTTAGGTGGCTCGTGGCCTGGTTGGCAAAGCTCTCGCTTCACACGCTGATGTCCGGGTTCGATTCTCGGCAAGGGTAAAAACATTGGGCGTGTTTCCTTACACCGGTTGTCTATGTTCACCCATCAGTAAAATGGGTACCTGGGTGTTAGTGGACTGGTGTGGGTCGCATCCTGGGACAAAACTGACCTAATTTTCCCGAAATGCTCTGCATAACAAGGAACTTTCTATATTGTAGTATGACATTGATGTCAGCTATGGTCTGTATACCTTGTACATGTACTTGTAGAAATAAAGATTATTATTATTATTATTATTATTATTATTATTATTATTACAGGAAGAATTGAAGGAAGACGCAGTGGGAGGGTATACCTGGAGAGGGTTTTGGGGGTCAACGCCCCGCGGTCCGGTCTGAGATCAGGCCTCGTGGTGGATCGGAGTCTGATCAACCAGTCTGTTACTACTGGCCGCACGCAAACTGACGTACGAACCACAACCCGCTTGGTCAGGTACTGACTTTAGGTGCCTGTCCAGTGCCTTCTTGAAGATATCCAGGGGTGTATTGGTAATCCCCCTTATGTATGCTGGGAGGCAGTTGAACACTCTTGGGCCGCTGACACTCATTGTGTTGTCTCTCAGTGTACTCATTGGAAGAATATTGCATCTCCTGCCGAGTCTTTTGCTTTCATAGGGAGTGATTTTCGTGTGCAAGTTTGATACTAATCCCTCTATTATTTTTCAAGTGTATATTATTATGTATCTTTCTCGCTGCGTTCCAGGGAATACAAATCAAGGGATTTCAACCGTTCCCAGTAATTTAGGTGCCTTATCGTACTTATGTGTGCCGTGAAAGTTCTTTGTACACTCCAGGTCAGCAATGTCGCCTGCCTTATAATAATATCTTTATTTACTACAAGTACATGTACATGGTATACAGGCCTAGCTGACATCAGTGACATACTACTATATAGAAAGTCCCTTGTTATGCTGAGAATTTCGGTCAGATAATAATAATAATAATAATAATAATATTTTTATTTCGATGCATGTTACAAGTGTACACTGTTATTGGTAGTTACAATTATAAAACTGTAATGCAAGGAGAGCCACTGGCATGCCATGGCATTAGGGGCAGTCCTAGGATGCGACTCACACCAGTCGACTAACACCCAGGTACCCATTTTACTGATGGGAAACATAGACAACAGGTGTAAAGAAACACGTCCAATGTTTCTGCCCTGGCTGGTAATCAAACCCAGGCCCTCGCTGTGTGAAGCGAGAGCTTTAGCCACCAGACCACCAGAGCCTTGAAGGTTGCCGTTAGTGTACAGCAGTATTCCAGCCTAGAGAGAACAAGCGATTTGAAGAGAATCATCATGGGCTTGGCGGGTTTGTAAGTGATATATTTAAGGCAGGTGGCAGGGAGAGGTATTAAGTGGAAGGAAAAAGGGTAGAGGGAGTGTAGTAGAAGTATGAGGGGGATGGAAGTGGGAGGTATGTGAAGGAACAGCGACGGGAGAGGTGAGGTTTGGGAAGAATAGGATAGGTGCTTGAGAGGGGGAAACAGAGCCGATGCTGTGAGGGGACTGGAAGGAAAGAGAGGGATAGTAGGTATGTGTTTGTGTGTGTGTGTGTGTGTGTGTGTGTGTGTGATCTGCATCACCTTCATTCTTGTAACACAGTTGTGGGGATGAGGAAGATGAGAGAGCTGTTAAGTATATGGTGACGAAGGTTCAGCTACAGTTCCTGGTGGAGTCACTCCACGTGTGAGGTCCACCAACAGCTTCACCAGTGGGCTCCACACCTTGACAGGTAAGGGTCGGGGGATGTTACAAAGGGCAGGAGTGTTGTGAATGCTGTTGAAGAGGCTGATGTGGGTGCTTGGTCAGACGTGCGGAGGGAGGGAGGGAGGGGGAGGGTAGTCCAACTTGAGTACACTTCCAGTAATTGCTCGCGTTTTTACTCCACTCAGGTTCCATTCTTGATCGTTATATTATCCGGTAGGTGGTTACCCTCTTTGATGTACCGGAATTCCATCGGAGGATATACACACCAAGATCTGTGTGTATACTACACTACATTGTATACTACATACTGTATACCAAGGGATTATTATAATCAGTGTATTAGGAATTAAAACATTCCTTTTGAGTGGTGATCAGGTTATGTGCAGCCTTAATTATTCCTGTATAGTCGATACTTCTAAACTACATTTATCATTAAACATTTATAATTTCAGCGTAGCGTAAAAACATAGGATGCTAAACCGTGTTTAACAAAGACTGGTACCCACCATTGCGTCATGTAACACCCATACTGATTGTAGATCCTTGTTAAGTGTGTGTTTACTATCTGTTAGAAACCTTTGTAGTATGTTGAAACTTACTGGAATTCCTTTATAAGTGGCGTCAACGAGGCTACAGCGTCAGCCTCTTTCAACACCAGGGTTCACATTGATTACCTTTTTGGTGGTAAAGGGACATCAGTGCCATGGCGAACACTGCTTCGTGTACTTTTTTTTGGAGGGGGGGCAAATTGTAAAGATGTTTATAAAAGAAGGTATATAAATATGAGGTAGATGGAAAGTGTAGGGAACATCCCGCAGAGGGTTGAGACGAGGGTGAGAAAGACGTATGGAGAGGCTGAGGTTTCATTATGTATCAGCATACAGTAGTGTCAGGGAGGAATGTGATCCACGGGGAAGTGTGGGGATGGTAATGTGTGTGAGGTCGATTCCCGGTACGGGTGGAAAAATTAAGACGTGCTTCCTTAAGACACCTGTTGTCCCTGTTCACCTAGCAGTAAGTAGGTACCTGGGTGTTAGTCGACTGGTGTGGGTCTCATCCTGGGGACAAAATTGACCTAATTTGCCCGAAATGCTCTGCATAACAAACGGCTTTCTATACAGTAGTGTCATTGATGTCTGCTAGGCCTGTATACCTTGTACATGTACTTGTATAAATAAAGATTTTGTGGAAATGAAGGTATGTATATGAGGATGATAATGTGCGTGAAGGGATTCAGAAAAACTGACAAGTCGACCATAAGTTTTGGGGTTGGGCTGTACAGCATTTGTACTCTGAAACTGGACAAGTTAAGTCGGCTTACCAACACTGGACCGTGATATCTGTGCCATCCTGGAAGGGAAGGTTTGAAGCGGGTCTTGATAAATGCATTTCTTCTTTGGATCACCAAATTATAGTTGAAAAAGAGTTGAGATAATTTTGTTGTTTTTTCGCAAGTAAAAATCTCATGACTCGGGGTCTTACTCATAAGTAGCAGGCCTACTGGCCCATGCGAGGCAGGTCCAATTCTCCCACCGACTTAAGCCAATGTCTTGACTTGGTCAGGTCAGTCACATTCACATAAGGAAGGAGCACGGCATCTGACCTAGTAGCACAAGCTAGTCAGGTCCAACTCACACCCACTCATGTATTTATCTAACTTATTTTTAAAACTACACAACGTTTTAGCTTCTATGACGGTACTCGGGAGTTTGTTCCACTCATCCACAACTCTATTACCAAACCAATGCTTTCCTATATCCTTCCTCAATCTGAACTTTTCCAACTTGAAACCATTGCTGCGAGTCCTGTCTATACTAGATATTTTCAGCACGCTATTTACAACACCTTTATTAATTCCTGTTTTCCATTTATACACCTCAATCATATCATCCCTAATTCTACGCCTTTCTAGAGAGTGCAGATTCAGGGCTCTCAGTCTATCCTCATAGGGAAGGTTTCTACATGGTGTGGCACGCAGCAGCCACCGCTGGTTATACTTGCCTTGGATTTAGTGTTCTGAGTGGGCCGATGAAATAAAAAAAATTATGCATAGAATGAGAACTTGTGGAGGGTGTCGGCCGCCCAGACTGAGGGAGGCGCAGCATACTGCTTTATCTTGCCTAACTTAACACACACCGTCATTCAGAGAGTCCACAATTGGGAAACGATCCTGCCAAGTGTACTGGAACCTGACCGGTGATTGTTCAAACCAAAGGACCACACATTTTACAAGTCGTTATAAAACAAAAGACTCCTCGTTGATTTTAAGGGTTGCTGAGCTAAAGGAGCATCAGCAAGAGTGCTCTAGCAGGCTCTGAGAGGCCGGTTCATGTTGTATCTGCCATCACTGGCTGGTGGCAGCCGTGTGGGGGGTCACCTGGCCACAGTCTTGGCACTTTCTCTAATAACACACGTTGTCTTCATATCATTTATGGTATACAATATTGACAGGATGATATGTATGACACACATGCAGTACTTGGGTATCTTTATTTGCCGAAACATTTCACCTGCACAATAATCTTCTTCAGTTGAATGGAAAGTTTCTCACTTCTATATTTAACTGCCGAATATTGTTAGGTGGGCGAAACATTGTACTCAAGTCTCGTTCATTACACATCGTCTTGTTGAATAGGACTCCACAATATTTCTAACACAAATATTATCCCGGCTTCTTGTACATATACTTGCCTTTCCCAGTAAATTATTAAACAGAGGAGAATGACAGGTGAGCCAACACTAAAGACATTTTATTAAGTATCGCTGAAGACGAACCTTTAAGTGGCTGTCAGAATTCTTCCTTTTCGCCGGTTTTGCTTCGTCCAATTTTTCGTTTTTATTTTGCTCATAACTCGGGAATGCGTCAGCCGATGGGCATTAAATAATCAGTGCATATGTAGGGCAATTAGGGCCAGAGTCTTGGAAACATTAGCATCTTGACGTGCCCCGTGACAAAAGTTGTCGAATCTGTTCCCATAACTCTGGGATGGATGGGATGGGATAACTTCCGGAATCCTCACTGACGTAACTTTAGGTTAGGTAAGATTCGTTAGGAAACAGGACAAGTGTTTCCTGACGCGGGTCTTAGTCAGATGACCCGCCACTGGAACTTTTGGTCATCTGACCGAGGCCTTCCACTGGCTTACCCCTCCACCCCTTTAAAAATTATGGTCACTATTATAACCATTTTTATACTCGTACACTCAGTATTTCTTAATTTCTTGTACAATATTTGTTATAGTCTGTTAGAGGCATTTAACTGGTGTAATGTTCATTGCAGTACGGAGTGATTATCCTAATATGACATTTGTTACTCTATTTTTTTAAATAAAACAAACTATAAAATCGTCTTGTTTTGAAAAATAAACTAGCTGGGAAAAATAACATTGGGAATAAGTTTCTAGCGAGTTCAGAATAATTTTTTTTCAATCTTCGATGGGAAAATAGTTTAATTTTGTTGACCAGTGTATTGAATTACTTTAAATATCTTAATATATATGTATACTATGAGATCACAGTAAACAGGTGATGTCACAATATGCTGAACAAAAAGTGAAAAAATAGTGAACTTCCAGATTAGATTCATAGGCTTAAGTAAATTGAAATACGGAAAATGCAAATTTAAGTTTCTCTTCAGCACTTACTGTACTCGACGTGAATTACTTCTGTACTACTATAATTCCCAGCAGTGGTGGCGCCAAGGAAAAGCTTGCAGGGGATTTAGCTCAGCAAAAATTCCTTCAGCTTTAAAGCCCCTATAATAATAAGATAAGATTTCCTCGGATTTTTAACCCCGGAGGGTTAGCCACCCAGGATAACCTAAGAAAGTCAGTGCGTCATCGAGGACTGTCTGTCTTATTTCCATTGGAATCCTCAATCTTGTCCCCCAGGATGCGACCCACACCAGTCGACTAACACCCAGGTACCTACTTACTGCTAGGTGAACAGGACAAGAGGTGTAAGGAAACACGTCGAAATGTTTCTACCCCTCCGGGAATCGAACCCGAGCCCTCCGTGTGTGAAGCGAGATTTCAGAGGGTTGGACTGGTAACCAGAGGAAGGCCTCTGTCAGATAACCAGAAGCTCCAGCGTCGGGTTATATAGCAAAGACCAGCGTCAAGAAACACTTGTCACGTTTTCAGACGATCTTACCTAACCTACCTTTTCAGTAATACTCCACCTGAATTTATGAAGATCATAACAGAATAATTAATATTAATCTGCTTTCTACAACTGGTATTTGATACCTCCTGTCATTATTCAACTTTCACTTGACCTTCATGCTCCTTCATGTTAGATCTTTCCTAGAGAGACTCATCTCAGAGACAGAGGCTTAGAGCAAGTTAATATGCACCTCACATGTCACACTTTCTCTTTGTTTTAAACTCTTAAATCAAAGTTGTTAGATTACCATGTCATTTACACTTGCTAAATTTATTCAATTCTGTCTTCTCTTCACTAAGGCGTTCCTACTTTACAAATATACTAACTTTTTTCACTAAGATATTTGAGGTAGATCATGAATAATTAATACGATGTTGCGTATATGGACTTCAGTAAGACCTTTGATTAGAGTTCCACACAGCACATTGATGAAGAAAGTAGCGGCACACGGAATTGCAAAAAAAAAAAAAAAAAAAATTATTGGATCGAGGTTCAGTTTACCGATAGACAACAGAGAATTTGCATAATTGGGAAGAAATCAGAGTGGGGACTCATCACAAGTGACGTTCCACAGGGCTCAGTAGATTTTTGCTCTGGTTATTAACCCCTATTCATCTAGCAGTAAGTAGGTACCTGGATGTTAGCCGACTGTTGTGGGTCGCATCCTAGGGAAGAAGATTAATGGACTACAATGGAAATAAGACAGTCCGCAATAACACACTGACTTTATTGAGTTATCCTGGGTAGTTAACACTCCCCTGTGTTAAACATACCAACAAAATCTTATCCTATCAGACTGGATCATTTGCATTGCGGGGGGTCATTATTCTTCTCCCCAGGATGCGGCTCACAAGTCAACACTCAAGTACCTACTTACCGCTAGGTGTCTGTAATATTTTGACTACCGCCCACAGGATGGATATGGGGTTCATAATGAAGATATTAAACTAATAAACGTTTCCACTCGTCCGGGTATCGAACCCAGGTAGATCCCCAAGCTGAGGCCGCTACTGATGGAGCCACATCCTAACAAGGATGTGATTTATAATATAAAAGATTATTTGATTTTTGTCAATTATGAAAATAATCACTAACAGTTTACAAACAGAATTAATCCATAAGTAATTTCATCAACCCAATGGAAATAAGTCACTCTGACTTTTTTTTGGGTTATCCTAGGTTCTCTACACATATGCTGCTATACTCGCCTAATTGTGGTTGCAGGGGTCGAGACTCAGCTCCTGGCCCCGCCTCTTCACTGTCCGCTACTGGGTCTCTGCTATATATGATAATCTATGTAACTGTGTATACCTGATAAATTAGACACATATGCAACACTTGGATATCTTTATTTAAGAAACGTTTCGCCACACAGTGGCTTCATCAGTCCATACAAAGGAGAATCGTGAAGAACAGGAGTTTGAGGTGGTCAGTCCCTCAACCTTGAGTCGATGTTGTCAGTCCATCAAACTTGAAGAGAATACAGCATATGTGCGAAGGAGAAGCTTATATACCGTAGGCAGGAGAGGTGCAGCAGTCGTAGGTGGTGTCACATTTGTCCAATGTGGAAGTAGGTCGTGCCCAAGGGTTAGGCAAGTGAAGAATTCCCTGTATTAAGATACCAAGATGTCGCAGTGTCAGACAGGATGTAAATAAATGATTCAGAGAACCGACAAGTTGATAAATTTATCAACTTGTCGGTTCTCTGAACCATTCATTTACATTGTGTATAACTAAATAAACTTACACAAACTTACTGACTTAGTTTCATCTTCAAAATTTACTACAGTGTACGCTGCATGTTTGGTTTTCTCTTAATTGACATGGCAGGTTTTCTTTATATTTATGAAATGGTTAACTATATACTATTATATCGATTTTTAATAATAATAATAATAATAATTCATTATTATTATTATTAATGAGTAATCTTACTTAGCTCACCTGACTGATCTTATAGACATGGACCTCTCCCACGAGCCTTCCTAAGGCGGGGATTTCTCCCACGAGCCCTCCTAGGGCGGGGATTGTAAAGTAAAGTCAAGTAAATTTTATTTCATTGCAATTATACATAGATATTGCCTGCAACTCACAAGTCCGCCATTCCCACGAGTCCCCTTGGGGCGGGGAAGATGGCAGACCAGAAGCCTAGCTTCTCCCTACGAGCCCCGAGAGGGCAGGGAATGGGGCTAGGTCTGGGGATAGTTGGTCCCAAAGATGAGGGGGTACTTGTACCTTCTCCCACGGGAGACATTGGTCTCGCGACACACTCAAGACGTCACTGTCTTGAACACTATGTGCTTAATTGTCCACTTATTGAGGAATACAGAGATAGACAGTATAATAACCTATGTACACACAACCCGCACATATAAAAGAGAGGAGCTCACGACGACGTTTCGGCCCGACTTGGACCATTTACAAAGTCACACTGAGAGTTCTGCTAATGTATACCCTTTGTAAATGGTCCAAGTCGGGCCGAAACGTCGTCGTGAGCTCCTCTCTTTTATATGTGCGGGTTGTGTGTGTATTGTTCCAGTCACGGTATTGTCTTTTTGTTATTTAATAACCTATGCGACATGTCAAGATATCTTATTAATGAAAATAAGATACCAGTTATACTAAGCAAATTTCCTAAATTTGCTTGTAACAGATAAGTGAAATGTAGATATAAATCCAAATGTACAATTGTTAACCCTTTTGGGGCCTAGTGCCTAGGCCTTTTGTGTATCCATATGCTCTTGATATGGGGTGTACAATAAACTAGCCACTTCGGTGGCAAAATCTAAATCAAGACAGGGAGCCAAGGCCGGGTCACCATCTGGAAAAGACCCGGGCCAGGAGAGTACCGGCGAATCAACAATAACAAATCCTGTTTCTTGACAAACCTCATCAAACCAACTGATTAATAGGAATTAAAAATAGATTAATGGGTGAAAAATTATGAAAATGTTATTTTTCATAATTAGTGTATACAAATTCTAACCAACAATAAGTCGAAAAACTAGTGCGAAGGACCTAAGAGTGAAAATGTCAAGAGGATCACAACAATGTCATTATCACATCTAGGAAAATGATAGGATGGATAATGAGAACCTTCAAAACTAGGGATGCCAAGCCTATGATTCAATTTAAGTCACTTGTTCACTCTAGGCTGGAATATTGCTGTACACTAACAGCCCCTTTCAAGGCAGACAGGACTACAGAGCTGGAGAATATACAGAGAACCTTTACTGCGCAAATAAGTTCAGTCAAGCACCTCAATGCCCGCAATGCATAGCATATTAGGGGCTTTTGGCATGTACATCTCATTTATACCTATGTATCATGTCTACCTAAATATGTATCATTGTACCATGTCTAAATAAACTATTATTATTATTATTATTACTGGGACTGCTTGAAGTCCCTTGACCTGTACTCCTTGGAATGTAGGCGAGAAAGATACATCATAATATACACCTGGAAAATCCCTGGGGTACTGGTCACAAATATGCAAACAGAAGTCACTCCCTATGAGAGCAAAAGGCTTGGCAGGCAGTGCAACACTCCCCTATTAAAAGTAAGGGTCCTGTGATTGCACCGAGAGACAACACAGTAAGTGTCATGGGCCCAAGACTATTCAACAGCCTATCATACATAAGGGGGATTACCAGTAGACCCCTGGCTGTCTTTAAGAAGGAACTGGATAAGTTCCTTAAGTCAGTTCCTGACCATCTGGGTTGTAGTTCACACAATGGATTGCATGCGGATAGTAGTAACAGTTTGGTTGATCAGGCCCTGATCCACCACGAGGCCTGGTCACGGACCAGTGTGCGCGAGGGTGTTGACTCCCCAGAACACCCTCCAGGAAGGTATGTATTCTACTAGTGTATATTTGTATATACATACTAGTATGTCCTACTAATGTATACAGCTAGTGTATACGAGTGGATCTGATAAGTGAAAACTCCTATTGTATACTAGTGTATGTTGCTAGTATATATTGACGTATACTTCTAACGTATACCAGTGTAGGCTCCTTGTGTCTATCCCTAGTGTATACTAGTGTATACCAATGTATACTGGTGAATATTAATGTATACGTACTAGGGTATACAAGTGTGTACTAATGTATCCTACTAGTGTATCCTCCTAGAGAGTTCTGCTAATGTATACTAGTGCATCCTCATCTGTCTGCCAGTGCTGTTGCAACATTACTTGTGTTGACTTGTACATCTGTTGCAACATTACCAGTGTTGTGTTGACTTGTACAACTGTTGCAACTCCTTTGTAGAAATTATCATTTGTTTCTTCAGTTTAGTGATTCTCTTGTGTTGTACAAAAATTGAAATATATGAATTGTTCAATTGTTATTTCTGTAATTGTTCTTGTTCCCTCTAATTGATCTCCTTTCTGTAATTGTTCAATTGTTCTAGTTCCCTCTGATCAACTGTTCTTCTGAAATTGTTCAATTGTTCTTCCTTCTGTAATTGTTCCCTCTGTAATTGTTCAGTTGTTTCCTCTATAATTGTTCAGTTGTTGTTCCCTCTGTAATTGCTCAGTTGTTCTTGCTCCCTCTGTTATTATAAAAACTAAGCACTAAACCCACAAGGGTCATATATTGCTGTGTAATTGTTCAATTGTTCGTTTCTTCTGTAATTGTTCCTATTTCCTCTGTAACTGTTCAATTGTTCTAGTTCCTGTATCTAAGGTTGACACTTTAATTGTAACTGATTCTCTGTCATCCATAAATGCTCTCAACTCATTAAGTATAAATTGTAGCATGCTTGTGTCAGAAGCCAGGCACAGGTATGGTAGGATTGTGGATAGTAGAGTCAGAGTGCACATGCTGTGGATTCCATCTCACATTGGTCTTCAGATGCATGATAGAACTGATAAATTGGTTAAGTTTTATGCTTTCAAAGAAGGGGTAGATTACAATCTTGGCTTTTCAGTTTGAGAACAATAATACGAAAAGAACTTCAACTGAATTTTATTGACTTAAGACTCAGGGAGATTGACACCAGTCAGTCCATCTATCATCATTCTATCATGCAGGAGGAGCCACATGTCTATGGTGCATCCAACAAAATAAGCAGACTCTTGGATGTCACTACCGCCTGCCTTCGGCTGGGTTATAAGTATCTTTGGCAGGTTAAATCACCACCACCAAATGTAGACCAAACAAAATGTAAACTTTGCCAGTTGGACTATTGTCACCCTGCATCACTATGTACTGGAGTGCGATAAAATTAATGATTTCAGAGACAACTCACTCAGAAATGTTCAAGATATGTCAAAGTATTTTATTCACAGTGGTATATTACAGACCATTCTGGAAAAATACCCTGATTTTGCTCCCTGTAAATAAAGCATTACTATGTGTGTGTGAGAGACCCAACAATTAATATTTGCACCAATAACTCATTACGGTTGTGACCGGGAGTGGACATGTGAATTGCTCATTACTTTATAATTTGTTCACGATTGTAACCATGTATAAATGAAAGTAAGTAAATTTACTTACATGATTCATTACCTTTGAAACTTGTGAGTTTATTACCTTTGTACCTTGTTCAGCTATCAAAACTTTGGGGCCCAGCCTCTGGACCCATTATGTACCTCTGTAATCTGTAAATACCTTTGCAACTTGTCATGATTGTGGCCAGATCTACCTGAGTTCATTACCTTTGTAACTTGCTCAGCTATCAAAACTTTGGATCCCAGTCCCTGGACCCATTATGTACCTCTGTAATCTTTTGACTACTCCCACAGGATGGGTATGGGGTGCATAATAGATATTAAACTGTAAACTTCTAGTTCCTTCTGTAATTGTTCATTTGTTCTTGTTCCCTCTGTAATTGTTCACGTGTTACCAAAACTGGACAGCTGAAGATTAGAAAAATGTCAAGATTGTAAAGTCAGAATGTGGTGGAACAGGAGACTCGCAGCATAAATGTACAACCAATAAATTTGCAGCAACTGTGTGATGCTATCATGTCAACATGGACTAGAATCACTAATGAATTTTTCCAGCACTTTGCTGAAACCATGTCACAATGAATTTATGCTGTTCTGGGAAAGGAGGGCCCTACCCAGTACTAGAAGTGTGTACCACATAGTATGACCACTGATTGTATGTACAGTGGAACCTCAGCACTCGAACTTAATTGGTTCCAGAAGGTTGTTCGAGTGCCGATCTGTTCGAGTACAGAACGAGTTTTTCCCAACCAATTTTCTTTTTGGTTGGGTGTTATCACTAACCCTCTTTAGCCCCAAGGTGACTCATACAAATAATATAAAGAACACCAAAAAATGCGAAGAAACATGAAATAGTTTACAGCGAAGTTCTGGCAGGTCGTGTTTGTTTGGTCGAGTGCCAAGCAAACGGTCGACTACCAAGCAAAGTGTTCGAGTACCGAGGTTCCACTGTACTAATAGATGTATACCTGTGAATATACGTGTTCACATGAAGTTGTATTTATGTACTTTAACTTTTAAATATTTGCATCTGTATTATTATTATGATTTATAATTATAACTAAGTACTAAACCCACAAGGGTCATACAGCACAGATCTATATATACTATAAGCCATTGCACCAAAGTCATTAAACAGCTAAGGATACTTTTCCATAATAGCTCCTGCAGTCATTTACGGCATCATTATTCTCTAGGAATTAAAAAGAATACAATTTAGCCTCTTTACATATATTAATAGTTGTTCCAGTTGCTCTCACTTTGAAAAGACATGTACAAAACATCAGTGAAGAATTCCACATTTATATAATATAAACTTATAACGTTGACTTAGACAAAGAAAAATAGCAATCTTTTTACTAAATCAAAACCTACCTATTAACAATGGCTGCCTTGGGCATAAATGTTCACAATACGTAATTTGTTTATAAGATGATACTCATGCTGGTAGACACATCATTATTAACAAGAATATTTATGGGCAATAGCAAATAAAATTACTGTTATTTGAAAACTATATAATTGAGATTGTTAGTTGATTATCTGAAAAGGTGGTCCATCTCTTCAATACAATCACAGCCACAACCTGTAGGACACTCGTCATGGTCACGAAACCACTCCAACAGGTGGTATGCATGACCACCATGACCACATACGATGCAAAAATTGCTGGCTCCTGAAAAAAAAAATTAATTTTATAAACCAATAATGAGATACAACAATATTTAATGTTTTATCAGACACAATAACTTAGTTCTGAAGAAGGAAAAAAATTAAAATTTCAACGACTAAAACCAACGTGACCATAGCTGAAAATGTTTAAACACAGTCACATAGTTTGAATGTCTAGGAAGCTAATGACAATCTCACAGTTGAAAATTTACTAATAAAATAAAGCTATTTATTAAAAATGTAAACCAATAAAGCTATTTATTAAAAATGATGGGATTGATGGGATAAAGATAGAAATGTTAAAAGCAGGTGGAGATATAGTTTTGGAGTGGTTGGTGCTATTATTTAATAAATGTATGGAAGAGGGAATGGTACCTAGGGATTGGCAGAGAGTGTGCATAGTTCCTTTGTATAAAGGCAAAGGGGACAAAAGAGAGTGCAAAAATTATAGGGAAATAAGTCTGTTTAGTATACCTGGTAAAGTGTAAGGTAGAGTTATTATTGAAAGAATTAAGAGCAAGACGGAGAGTAGGGGGTGTGTAGACTAAGTGTTTACAGTGAAACATATAGCTGAACAGTATTTAGATAAGGGTAAAGAGGTTTTTGTGGCATTTATAGATTTGGAAAAGGCGTATGACAGGGTGGATAGGGGAGCAATGTGACAGATGTTGCAGGTGTATGGAATAGGAGGTAGGTTACTGAAAGCAGTGAAGAGTTTATACGAGGATAGTGAGGCTCAGGTTAGAGTATGTAGGAGAGAGGGAGATTATTTCCCAGTAAAAGTAGGCCTTAGACAAGAATGTGTGATGTCACCATGGCTGTTCAATATATTTATAGATGGGGTTGTAAGAGAAGTGAATGTGCGGGTGTTGGCAAGAGGTGTGGGGTTAAAAGATAAAGAATCTAACACAAAGTAGGAGTTGTCACAGCTGCTTTTTGCTGATGACACTGTGCTTTCGGGAGAATTTGAAGAGAAGTTGCAGAGGTTGGTGGATGAGTTTGGTGGAAATTGAAAGTGAATACATATAAGAAAAAGTAAGGTGATGAGGATAACAAAAAGATTAGATGATGAAAGATTGGATATCAGATTGGAGGGAGAGAGAAAGAGGAGGTGAATGTATTCAGATATTTAGGAGTGGACGTGTCAGCAGATGGGTCTATGAAGGATGAGGTGAATCATAGAATTGATGAGGTTAAAAGGGTAAGTGGTGCACTTAGGAGTCTGTGGAGACAAGAACTTTGTCCGTGGAAGCAAAGAGGGGAATGTATGAGAGTATAGCTATACCAACACTCTTATATGGGTGTGAAGCATGGGTGGTGAATGTTGCAACAAGGAGAAGGCTGGAGGCAATGGAGATGTCATGTCTGAGATCAATGTGTGGTGTGAATATAATGCAGCGAATTCGTAGTGTGGAAATTAGGAGGAAGTGCGGGATTACCAAGACTATTATCCAGAGGGCTGAGGAGAGGTTGTTGAGGTGGTTTGGACATGTAGAGAGGATGGAACAAAGTAGAATGACTTCGAGAGTGTATAAATCTGTAGTGGAGGGAAGGCAGGGTAGGGGTCGGCCTAGGAAAGGTTGGAGGTAGGGGGTAAAGGAGGTTTTGTGTGCGAGGGGCTTGGACTTCCAGCAAGCATGCATGAGCGTATTTGATAGGAGTGAATGGAGACAAATGGTTTTTAATACTTGACGTGCTTGTTGGAGTGGAAGCAAAGTAACATTAATGAAGGGATTCGGGAAAACCGGCAGGCCAGACTTGAGTCCTGGAGATGGGAAGTACAGTGCCTGCACTCTGAAGGAGGGATGTTACATGTTGCAGTTTTATAACTGTAGTGTAAGCATGCCTCTGGCAAGACAGTGATGGAGTGAATGATGATGAAAGTTTTTCTTTTTCGGGCCACCCTGCCTTGGTGGGAAACGGCCGATGTGTTAATAAAATAAAAAATAAATAACTTATACAGGTTGACCATCACTAATCCGGCATCAGCGGGACCTGTAGGGTGCCGAATTAGTGATGTTGCCGGATTACAAAGTGGTTAGGTTAGAATACACTTAACACAATGGTGATATTTACACATTGGCGATTTCACCCACTTTAGGCCCCATTTTTGGCCTATTCCATTGTTCCAGTCTGCCAAACTCATAGCTATTTCACTAGTATTCCTTCTATTCTTTAGAATGAGTACAAGAAACTGCCCATTTACCTATTTCAACTACCCAATAAAGTGGTCAGGAATCGGTAATTTGGCCAATTTCACAAATTTCAAGAGATGCCAATTTCAAAATAGGGTCCAGAATAAACAATGCAGACATTCCTGGCACTAAAATAACATTTTCTCTGTTCATTTCACATCTCCAGGCCACTCTTACGTTTGCTTTCCATTTTGAATTTTTATTCACACAAAAACATAGAAGATTTACTGCAATAATTGTATTAATAATGTCAACCCATTCCAGACTGCATATTAGACTGGCCAGTTGGACACATATTGGACGATGACGTCATTTGTTTACTCTTGAACATTGGCAAAAATCAAACATTTCTGCTAATTCGAGCTCAATTTTAAGGTACTTTCTGGCATGAAACCAGTCAAAATTATATCTATTTCTGTAATATATCTTCCATTCTATCAAGTGAGACCAAAAAACAAGAATACAACCATACAAAAATACACAGCAAAAGTCGCTGTTTTACATCAAAAGCAAGGTCACCGTTTTTTCTCATTATGCACTGCGTGCTGCAGGATTTTTTTTTATATACTGTAATGCACACTTACCACACAGACCTATTCTCTCATATGTAGGCCCAAATTTACCGGTCACAGCTTATCTGAGCTGAGCTGACCTCATGGCGACGGACAGTGGCTTCAAAGCCACCTTATGTACAGTGTATGTGCTTTACACAATGAGAAGCATTTCTTTTATTCGTTGGACACTGTATAACCCTTGTGGTTTAGCGCTTCTTTTGATTATAATAATAATTTTATTCGTTGGAACCATGGCTACGGCTAAAAGTGAGCAGGTTATACCAATAAATGGAGAAAAAGAAATTGGAATGATTTATGCAGCAAGTGGAGCCACCAAACAGTAGCGGCAGATTGGTGAGGCGACCCTGAAAATTTGAAATGATGCTAGCCGAAATTAGTGATGGAACCAGATTACTGGATTAGTGATGGCCAACCTGTACTAGAGATTTTTGTACATGAACCTAGTGATGAGACATGTTTTACTGTAAACTATTTTAGCAGAAAGACCAAGTGCACAAGTTAAAAATATACAGCAGATCATACCCTTGACAGCAACATGGCATATTGCACAGCTGAAGGAAAAACGGCGACAGTACAGACACTGTGGCCCTTTGGCAGACTGGCCACAGTGAACACAGTCAGTCTGAAACTCCACTCCTTTATGTGCTGGTGGCTGTACTTGTAGATACTTCAGGACCTGTAATTTATTATTTGTTTAAAGATACAGTACTCTACAATCAGAATATACATCATTTTTGTTTTAGTATTCACTGAGCTTTGCCTGGAGAATGGTGGTAACAAGTGTAGTAAAGAGACAGTTTGTAAAACAAATCTTTATTCAGTTATTCAGATGATTTGCTCAGTGAGGAGTTTAAGTCCCATGACTTTATTTTATCTGCCTCGTATACATTTGTTTAATATTCATGTAAAGTACTTTATTGTGAAAATCATTACTGTTTTATATAGTCCTAGACAAAAGTTAGGTTTAAGCTTGCTCTAACTGCCCTGCATGACTAAGAGGCTTTCCATGCAAGAAATGTAATGTCATCCAATTTTGTACAATATAGTATCATGATATAAATAATTATTATTAAACAAAAGAAGTGCTAAACCACAAGGGTTATTATCATGATAGAATTTTGGGGGCTGAAGCCCCCAAAATTCTATCAGCCCCACCAAAAACTGCCCCAAATAAAAATAATAATGCTGCTTGAAGACATGTTCCAATCAGATTGCCACTCCTAAGCCCCTCCTATAGAAACCCTCTGGAGCCGCCTATTGCGACCCCAGAATGGGCCCCAATGTATATATATGTTTATATGAATTTTATATTGCATATAATTTTATATTGCTGATATTCTCGATAATAGCTAAATCGTTAATATCTTGCTTTATAACATTATTTGACCTTATTTGAGTTAGCTATTGTAATAGGTAAGATGTAATATTATATATTGTGCTCATGTTTGTAGTAGCTGCCTTGGAGTTGGCAAACTACCGATTATGACACTACGCTTGTTATGTTGCCGGCGTCTAGTTGCTGGGAGGGAGTCACGTGATTCCACCTGAGGTGGGTGGCTGCTTCTCCTTCCCCCAGAGCACTACGCAGCTGGACATCATTGAGTCAACACCTCTCTCCTGTCTCTGCTTGTTTTCTCGCCATTTAGACTCTGGGTAGAGTATGTATTCGGTGGTGAGACGAAACATACTTCTCAGGACTCTGTGTAACTCTGTTCACAGAGGATAGACTAGACAGTGATTTTCGACGTTTTTCTGGGTTGTGTGTCACATTGACACTCTGAGATAACTCAGGTCTCTAGCTACAGCTCCTGACCTAATTCGATAAGGCATCTGTGCACCGTCACAGTTTGGGATTGTTTATGCTGAACCTAGCTTCTGTAGAAAGGGAGTTTTGTGACTGTTTTGGAGGATCTATTGATGGTCCCCAGTTAGGGTCGTTTTTCTATCTCCTGGTTCCTGACGCTGTGTTGCTGTTGCTTGTTATATTGCTGTTCTGCGAATTGGTCATTTTACTGGTCAATCAAGCTGTTCTGATTGTCAGTTTGTTAGAGAATCTAGCTTATGAGAAGTTCAGTCGGACACTAGTTGAGTCGAGTCTTAGTTACCTGGAGCTCACTCATACACACATATATTCTTATTTGCATATATCTGTATTATTGTAATTACTGACATTGTACCTGATGGTACTATAGAGTCATTTAGATATATGTGCCCTCAGCACAGTCATTGTATATGAGAGCAATGTAGGAGCTAACCTCCTACTTAACCTCCTAATGCATTACTTAATGAACATCCTGATCATATGTACATTTATTTACTTTGAAACCCTAGACACTAACTTTGTTAATAAACATATTAAATTTTATGCTTTGGTTAGTACCCTACCAGTTGTAATCCTCCTGGAGACTAGTATTGAATATATCGGATAACTGGACCAGGATACTGACTTTGTTGCAAAAGCCCAGTAACAGGCTGGATGCTAGAAGGGCTATCCTTTATAGTGTTCACTGGAGATGTCTATTACTAATAGATATCGTGTCATTTTGTAACACCGCCCTTGTTCAGTGGCCCAACAACTGACATCTTTAACTCTATTAAATAAATAACTAGCATAGTACTAAACAATCCTTGGATTAATTTTGTTTAAAATTTAGTAAGACTTCCTTATTTGACAAATATTTCAATCTGAACACGATGTTACTTACCATGGCACGCTGCTGTAGCAGGCCCCAGCGATAAAGAATGTCAGCGTATGCTCGTTTCATCTCGTCAAACTGGTGACCTCTATTGCAGTCCAAAAATCTGAAAAATTTTGCTTAGTTTTCAATACAAGAGGCAAACTAGGCAGCTTAATGTGCTTCCTAGTGTGTTCAATCTCATATTACATTTTTCCAACAGACCAGTAACAGCCTGGTTGATCAGACCCTGATCCACCACGAGGCCTGGTCTCATACCGGGCCGGGAAACAATTGACCCCTGAAACCCTCTCCAGATATGTCTCCATATATTTGTTTTAAAACACAGCCTTGTCTCAGGTCAGACCACCTAGTTAAAAATCTGGCAATTCAGGTGTTGAATTATATTAATGGGGAAGCACTACACCCATAGAGGTAATACATATAGCACTTGGGGAATGGGAGGCAATCAGGTTTGAATCAAGGTAATGGAGGGCACCTCTAATTCCTGCTCACAGGCATGACCAGGAACTACACCCTGGCTTATCGGGAATGGGTTGCAACATTTTCTCCTCTTCCTTCCTGAAAACAGTAATCTGTTGCTAGCTCATTTTTACCCCTGCTTTTCACTGTGGGTATTTTGCATCATCTACATACCTTTGAATACCTTTGAAGAGTTTCGAGAGAGTATCTACTCTCTGAGCCCGGCCATGGGCCAGGCTCGTCTGGTGCTTGCCTGGTCAACCAGGCTGTTGCTGCTGGAGGCCCGCTGCCCCACATATCCATCACAGCCTGGTTGATCTGGCACCCGGTGAAGATACTTGTCCAGTTTCCTCTTGAAGGCTTCTACACTGGTTCCAGCCGTGTTTCGGATATCTTCTGGTAAGATGTTGAATAGTCTGGGACCCCGGATGTTAATACAGTGCTCCCATATTGTTCCCACCACACCCCTGCTCCTCACTGGGTTTATTTTACACTTCCTCCCATATCTCTCACTCCAGTATGTTGTTATGGCAGTGTGCAGATTTGGGACCAGGCCCTCAAGTACTTTCCAGGTACAGTATATATTATCATGTATCTCTCTCTCCTCCACTCCAATGAGTACATGTTCAAGACTTGAAGGCATTCCCAATAATTTAGATGTTTCAATGGCTCAATGTGAGCCATAAATGATCTCTGAATTTGTTCCAGCTCTGATATTTCTCCTGCCCTGAACGGGGCCGTCAGCACTGAGCAGTATTCTAAGTGAGGGAGCACTAGCGATTTGAAGAGTGTCACCATCGGCATTATTTCCCTTGTTTTGAAAGTTCTCAATACCCACCCTGTCATCTTCCTGGCTGTTGAGATCTTGTCTTGTTATTGTCTTTGAAAGACAGATCAGCAGACAATTATTCCCAAGTCCTTTACGTGTTCCTTTCGTTCTATGTGGTGATCCTCTTGCGTTTTGTATATAGTGTTCCTTTTGAGTTCATTTTTTCCATACCTAAGCAGCTGAAACTTATCACCATTGAACGTCATGTTGTTCTCCACTGCCCACTGGAAGACCCTGCTTATGTCTTCCTGTAATTTTTCAGTGTCCTCTACCGTAGTGACTTTCATGCTTATTTTAGTGTCATCTGCAAATGATACAAAAGTGTGCTGGGTGTTTTTATCTATGTCTGCTATGAGGATGAGAAACAGCAGAGGTGCCAGGACAGTGCCTTGGGGCACTGAGCTTTTGACCTCGCTGATGCTGGATCTTGCCCTGTTCGCTACTACTTTTTGTGTTCTGTGTGTTAGGAACTCAAAAATCCATCTGCCTACCTTCCCCATAATGCCTTTGGCCCTCATTTTGTGCGCTATCACTCCATGATCGCATTTGTCAAACGCCTTTGCAAAATCTGTGTAAATCACATCTGCGTTTTGGTCGTCTTCCAATGCCTCGGTAATTCTGTCATAATGGTTCAGCAGCTGTGAGAGGCATGATCGTCCCGCTCTAAAGCCATGCTGGTTCGGGTTATGTTGGTTGTGTTGGTCCATGAACTTTGTAATCTGCCGTCTCATCACTCTTTCAAAGATTTTTATGATGTGAGAAGTTAGGGCTACTGGTCTGTAATTTTTAGCTAGTGCTCTACTACCTCCCTTATGCAAAGGAGCTATGTCTGCACTCTTTAAGGCCTCCGGTATTTCACCTAGATCTAAGCTCTTTCTCCAAAGAATACTAAGGGCTCTTGCTAATGGTACTTTGCACTTCTTTATAAATAAAGCATTCCATGAATCTGGTCCAGGTGCTGAGTGAGTGGGCATGTTGTCCATTTCTTTTTCGAAATCTATGGGATTTGTACTAATGTCGGTTAGGTGGTCTGTGCGGCCTTCTGCTGGAGTGAAAAATATTTCTGCATTTTCTACCTGACTCCTATTTTTATGAGGAGCTGTATACCTGGAGTATACCTGGAGAGGGTTTCAGGGGTCAATGCTCCCATGGCCCGGTCTGTAACCAGGCCCCATGGTGGATCAGAGCCTAATCAACCGGGCTGTTACTGATGGCCGCACGCAAACTAACGTACAAACCATATCCCGGCTGGTCAAGTACTGACTTTAGGTGCCTGTCCAGTGCAATTTTTTTTTATGGAGTACATTCTGAGAGAGATTTAGGTATTTCAATAAATTTAGGCTTATGAATTAATGTATGCAGTGAAATTTTGCTGTAAATTCTCCAGATCTGCAATATCACCGGCTGTCTAGGGATTATTCATGCCATAAAGGGTATCATCACTGGCTTGGCATCTTTTGTTTCGTGACAGAGTACGTATTGTGATCTTTGAATACAAGATCATCTAAGATGGTTACAGTATCACAAAACCTCTCATATTCCTCTTTTTACTCTATCAAGTTTTTCACTGTACGTAATGTATATTATGCATTCAATTTTATGTCCTCAAATTTTCCATAGATTAGTGCAGTGATTGTTCTCACTGGACATCACCTTGTTTTCTGTGGTTCACATAAACATTTCCTTTGTTTTTTAACACATGGCCATCTCCCACTGAGACAGGGTGAACCAAAAAAGAAGAAACACTTTCACCATCATTCACTCTATTGATAAAGCTCAGATGCCCTTCAGACTGCAAAATCCCCACCCTTCCTTCAGAGTGCAGGCTCTGTACTTCCTACCTCCAAGACTCAAGTCTGGCTAACCAGTTTTCATAAATGTTACCTTGCTCACAATCCAACAACGCATCACAGCATAAAAACCACTTGTCTCCCCTCACTAACACGCTCACACACACTTGTAGGATGTCCAAGCCCCTCACTTGAATTACTGCGGTGCACTCAATGGATAACATTTGCACATAGATAATAGCATTGTTTACACGGGATACAATACTATGACTTAAGTCTTGGTACGTATATATCAGATATAAGACTGAGAACAAGTATTCGGTCAAGCACTATGCCTTGTGGAACAATGCTTTTCACTTTAGAGGCTTCAGGGGGATCACACGAGCCGATATATATTTCACATTGCATATTACTAATAGAAATAAGATCATTGCATAAAGGCATATTTGTGTAAACTGGAAAACTTACTACTGTATATGGGAGTCTACACTCTGTACACATTTAAATAATTTATGCAATCACTTTGGACTGATGTGTAAGCTCACTTGCACTAACAATCTTGGCACATATTTAAACTGCTGCTGCTACTATAGCAACAACAAAGTACGTAGTGGAAACTTTAAGGTTAAGTAAGACTTTGTCTCAAGTCAGGCTGTGAGAGTAAAAAAGAAAAATATCGATGGGTATGCCACAAGTGTATCTTATATACAGCATGAAACCTGCTGTTATACCTAGCCAAATTTTTTTGGTGTGTGTCTGTTGACTCGAGGGCTGGTAAGTCCACCTCTTGAGGTCTTGTAGCCTCTGACAGTGAACCTTCAGAATTTGATCTGAAAACATAAGAAGTGTGATGCTGTAAAATTCATAATTAATATTGAACAGTACAATTATACCGTAATAAAGATTTATTTATTTATTGATCATTCATTCCTCTCCTCTCACATTTTAGGCAGCTGAGATGTTAAATACTGTACTTGTTGGTTAGAATTTCACGTGCTGTCTCAGTAATGGTGTAGACTTGATGATGTGGGAACACTTCTTGTTTACAGGTAGCCACAAGTGTTGTCCAAGCTAATGAGTATTATCCTGTTTTTTGTCTTTTTATAGATAGTTGGCATTGTATATCAGATAAAGTGCCAAGGTTTATAAGATGATTTATTAAGTGATGTGTAATGATTTTATTTTTAAATGCAAACATTCTATAAATAAATACAGTGGTACCTCGAGTTACGATATTTTTTCGTTCGAGAATGCTGTTCAAGTGCCATTACCAAACAAATTTATCCCCATAAGGAATAATGTAAAATAGACTAGTCCTTTTACACCCCCAAAAATATACTTACAAAAGCATTTAAAAAAATAAACTTGCATAAAAGGGCGATTTTGGGGACCATCGTAACTCGAGGTACCACTGTATCTGTATCTATAGCAAATCATCATTAATTCTTTGATTTTGATAATGTAAGCATTTAGTATAAATTTAATAGACATTATTGCTGAACTAGCATCTGACAGCTTTAAAGAATTAGTTTTAGCTCCTTACAAGCAGATACCATCTGACATAAGAACATCAGTCAAGGAGCTGTAATTATTAAATATTAGCAAATTATCTGCTGACTTTGTACTTAGTGAAGCATATCCAAGTAAATTCTCTGGTTTTGCAGACAGAGAATCTTTGCAAAATGTTGGATGAAGGTACTAAGACTCCACTGTTCACAACAGGGCACTCAAATAGTGTTGACACTGTCTGAAGCATAATTACATGCTTACCTTATTCATTTAATAAAAAAATGGTAAAAAGAATTCGTAAAGATTAAAAAACAGTGACAGAGAAAGAAAAAATAACCTCAGAAAGTAATTAATTTGGTATCTAAATTCTCCTAGATAAGTTCTTGGAAGTATCCCAGTCACTGACAGTGAGGTACTTCACTTACAACCCAGCAAATGAAAAAGAATAAGACACTCTAGAAGACAACTTATTTAAAAGACTTTTATAAGGTTAACAGGACATACTTGTTGATAAAAAGACTGTGGCAGAATGGAAACATTGAGAACAATGTTTCACTTGGACACCAAGCTTTTTCAAATTTATAGAGTACATGATAACTGAAGATATGAATATTGGGGAGAGCAGGTAATGAAGAGTCATGAGGTGTGAACCTGACTATGTCAAATGAGAAGGATGGTGTGTACTGAGGATCATGTGAGCCAGGGAGTCCTGCTAACTGGAAACTTCCCTGGTTCTGGGTAATGGTGTCTAAGGTATGAATGAGCACTGATTCAAGGCATTTTCTTCTGTTCCTGTTTTTTTTCACAGGTATGCATGCTCACCCTGGGTCAATGCATGTGGTGTGAAGCCATGTTACAGTGCAAAACACAGGCACTGACGACATTATTGGTGTCACAACCATATCTCGGTTCATACACATACTAGCATATCCCTAGCTGTCTCATCCATGAATGTTTAATTGCAACTACTGTTCTACAAGAGATGGTGTCTACCTGGAGTCTACCTGGAGAGAATTCCAGGGGTCAATGCCCCCGTGGCCCGGTCTGTGACCAGGCCTCCTGTTGGACCAGAGCCTGAGCCTGTAGATGGCTCCATTCTCCTCGAGGCTGGCATTAATCCATGTAGACTTACTAAATGTCTTCAGCAGTGTTGTAAGTGATGATGGCACTAATGTAAGTGGCTTTCTTAAGTAACCTAGAAGCATTCTCAGGTACCATGGAAGTAAGGAAGATTAAAATGCAGTTATTGTTCTGATCGACTCTCTGAGGGAGAATAATTAACAGTCTGAGAGTCAATACCACCAATAACTGCTTTCTAATCCTGTTGTGTCTCACAGTGCACATGTCCCAGCCTTCTACACATACCTGTTGTGTTTCACAGTGTACATGTCCCAGCCTTCTACACAAACCTGTTGTCTCACAGTGCACATATCCCAGCCTTCTAAACATACCTGTTGTGTCTCACAATGCACATGTTCCAGCCTTTTACACATACCTGTCTCACAGTGCACGTGTCTCAGCCTTCTACACATACCTGTTGTGTCTCACCGCACACGTGTCCCAGCCTTCCAAACTCAGACAATGAATGGTGTTGTAGGGTGATCCTCCCATCTGAAATATAAAAATTTAAATTATTCTGTTGTAGGAAATTCATGAATTATTACCTCACCAGTCATATTAAATGTTATTTTTATCCTCTAACAAAGTGGAAAATGTGTTTACAAGTATACTGAATCCAAACTTTGAAATTCATGAGATGCTTATATACATATATTAATGATAATATTAAAACTTAGATCATGAAGTTCCTTCACACAAGTGTATAAAACTAATGAACAAGAGTAACCTTCGATATCGGCTGAAATTATTGATTTTAAAGCAAGCAAATCTGAAGCAGCATTAGTTATTATAAATAAATGTGAAGCAAATTTTGTATATAATAAAATCAAAGTGGTTATCTATTCATATGTTTATGCATCTATTAATGACAACTGGTGCATCATTCTTATACAGTATTTGAAAACAAGAGCTAAACCCATATGGGTCATTCAGTACAAGAGTGGATTGGATTGTAAGGATGGGAAGGGGCAGAGGTGATGGCTAGTGAGGGTGTAAACTGAATGTCATAGTTGTTAATTTACATTAAAGTCATAGAGGGAGTCTATGTCAGAGGTCAGGCTTTCAGTGAAGGCAGTCAGTAAGTCCGGGTAACAAAGATGCCAAAAATGAATTCAGCATTTTTTCCCTCACTGAGAAAGCAGTCTATTAATACATACTGTATGTGGGTGAAGTGTTAGGGTTACCTGATAGGCCTTGCAGTGAGGAGCCGGAAATCTCTCCTCTGATATTGGTGTGTGTGAGCACCAATGGAAAGAAGACAGCCAGGACCCTAATGTGGTTTGATGGAAAACAGTTTGCTATTTTTCCAATTCAGATCAACACTGTTGTCAGCAGTTTCAGAGTTGTAATGAGAGTACTCAAAAATAGTCTGAAAAAAACTTTCCCTGTGGAAGATTGGCAGATTGTGACCCAGTAGAAAATGACTTGCTTAAACTTTCTAGAAATGTGACCGAACAATTGTTGTATACAAAGAATGATGGGATGTGAGGAATCAGATTTTTGGATAGTTTGTACTGCACTTTGGAATACTGAAACAATAATGAATGAGTAGGCAGATGTGGCTGCAATGTGTATGACAGCAGCCAAGTAATGCTGGCTTGCTAGTAAATGCCCTCCAATTATTTTATCTAAAAACACAGCAGTGTACCCTACCCTATCTAGGGATTTGGAGCTGTTTGTGTACACTACTGTTACACGAGTGTGAATAAAAGTGATCAAAGAAATGCAAGCAGCACATAGTTTAAAAGGGACATGCTAGTCTTTGAGTACAAAGGAAAGGAGGGAGGAATAAAAATTAAATACTGGAACTTCTCAAAGAGGTAGGAATAAATACATAACATGGGGGTGAAGGGCAAATTAGGAAACATTGCCAGCTTGAATGTGGAGATTAAAAAGGCAATAAATGAGATCAACACTTAAATGAATTAATCTTATTAACATCTGTGATCATCACATATGTATGAGAGTCTTGAAGATCGAGATAGCAAGCAAAATACCGAAGCAATGGGCAAAGTGTCAATCTTGCAAAGAAGGAATGTTTGCTTCAGCACACAAGAGTTTAAACTGAGGACAATCGAAAGGGCCCCTGATTCCCTTGTATCCTATGATATGCCAATATAGATTTGACATTACTTACTAGTAATATGAGGTGCTATCAGAAAGTTCCCAAATTGTAGTGAAAAGAAAGGCTTACCTTATAACCTAATTGAGGTTGTCTTCCTGGAAGTCAGCACCTCTGACATTTCTTGAAACAATTCTGGAACCCTTTTTGCCTAATGGCATCTAACAGCCTGTGATTCTGC
The DNA here is from genome assembly GCA_009830355.1 of Cherax destructor. Taxonomy (NCBI): domain Eukaryota; kingdom Metazoa; phylum Arthropoda; class Malacostraca; order Decapoda; family Parastacidae; genus Cherax; species Cherax destructor. The sequence goes on along the minus strand of WNWK01000199.1, from coordinate 162,177 downwards.
TCGATTCTGCTTCACAGTGTTAAAATGCCGCCCCTCAAGTGCCATTTTTATTTTTGTGACGAAAAAGAAGTTATAGGGATCCAGATTTGGGGAGTAGGAAGGGTGAGACATGACCATGTTATTTTTGGCCAGAAAATATTGGCCTTTTCAGTTTTGACTCAACAAGCAGAGCACAATTTCACAGCCATTTGCCTCATGCTCAAATTTTCAGCCAAAATGCTTTGACATGACCCATAAGAAATTCCCATAGCACTTACAATGTCTAGGATACTCTGCAGCAATCCTCATGAATAACCTTCCTCACTTTGTCAATGTTTGTGTCTGTTTTTGACATTGATGGACAACCAGTGTTTATCATCATCAGCTGACATTCATTGTTTTGAATAGAGAAAACCATTCAAAACACTGTCAAACCCTCTGTTTTGTCGCCAAATGCTTGCAGAAGCATTTTGAGAGTTTCACTAGCTCTTTTACCAAGCTCGAAACACAATTTCACACACACACACCAAGTTCTTTCTTTTGAGGATTCCATTCTGTCACAAAAAATCACATGATGACATGACAAAAAATGCCCATCTAACTTCAATGGAATGACCAACTGCACTGACACATGTCATGCTACTTCACAAAGGAGTGTACTGTGTAACATGATCTATGCTGCTGCTATATTTCACTCAGGAAGCAAGCAAAAATTAGAGTATGGGAACTTTTTGCTAGCACTTCATACAGCAGCTGGAGCAAGCAGGGTTGATAGTTATGGGCTACAATATACAGTAAAATTGAGGTGAGGTGGTAGAAGTAAAGTAATAGAGATGCATGTATGGTGTGATTTTTGTGTAAGGTGAGTAGTATCTGTGTTAGTTGCAAGTGAAGGAGGTGATAAAATATTATCAGTAGGAGAGTGCTGATGTTATTGTAATCATTCATGTGGTTGAGAGTTTAAGGCTTAGATGAGGGTCTTGTCAAGTTTCCTAGTTTGAAGAGAGGTTACTGAGGTCTATTGTTGGTTGTCTCTCTTAAGTTGTGTTATCATGGCCTCAAGTGACCTTGTAGACCAAGGGTTGTGAGTTAATTCTCACAGAGGGCACATGTCTTTTGTGCCATATCAACCAGGCTATGATTGATATGCGAGCCAGTGGGTCACCAGCAGCAACAGCCTGGTTAACCAAGCAAAGCACCAAACAAGCCTGGCCCAAGGCTGGGCTGTAAGATTTGGAAAACCTCTCAAAACCCTTTAAAGGTGGAGGAAGGGAAGTGGAAGGCAGTGTAATATGTACTCTGGGTGAGAAGATTGGAGTAGAGATGTTGGGAGGGAGAGTTATGAGAGGCTACTTGGCTCCAGTGATGGAGGAGCCTGTAAGGGTAGAACTGACTGCTGTCTGGGAAGGCTAGGGGACAAGAGTGTATGGGTGCACGTATTTGTGTAATAGAAAGGGGGAGGGAAGGAAGGGAGGGAGGGAGGGAGGGAGGGAGGGAGGAGAGGGGGTGGGTTGGTTGGGGGATATTTAAATTTGATCTGAAGAAGGTGACAAGCTCAGTTCCTCAGTCATTATAAGGAACTTCTCTTGATGGGGAATGAAAATAAATGTATCCTTACATAGATGATTTAGCTGTAACAATGAACTTATAAGCATACATTTTTTTATCCTCAAATATTCATTATGTAAATACTAAATTTTTTATTCCTCAATGACTGTTTTTAACAAGAATGACTCAGTTACATAAATCAGGTCTTGGAATGAATACTACATGATACACAGTCAAACCTCATTTATCCTATTTCCCATAAACCAAAAAACTCCAGTTTGATACTCGTCAGGGGCGTATACAGTGCTCGTCACGGCTTTATGCCGGATGAGCACCCCAGCACAATGCTGTGATGAAAATCAAAGGCCTACCATACAGGGGGCCTTTTTTCGTCAGTGCATTCAGCTGGGTAGCAACCGTTAGCATGACATCACGGCCTGCCGCCACACTTCACAGTGTCTTCTCATTGCTCACCTGGTTGCCATGGTGAGAGGAAGTGTTGCACTTTTGTCTCTCATCCGCCCTATCTTTTGTCCAGTGTTCCCTTTGGTTTTGGGGCTATACATCTTTGATTATGGGTAAAAGGAAGTCTTTAACACCTTTAACTATAGCTCAAATCATAGGGCTTCACAAAGCTGGGCACCAGACAAAAGAAATAGTGGAGAATGTTAGTGTGTATGAGGATTCAGTGAGGAACTGGGTGCAGCGTTTCAAGGCTGGTGGCGGTGTTGAGTTACTGTCTGCCAAACCTCAGCCTGGCCCCTCGAGGAAGACATCTGTTCATACCTTAACTGTGTTAAAGAAGCAGTTACTCTCTAACTGCTTCTGTTGGTAGAATTACCAACAATACGTTAGGTAAAAGGACATGTTCAACTAATGTGACATTTTATTGTGGCAATGTTCTGCTCTCCAGGAGCCTTGGTGAAAAAGGGTTGTTACATTTAAAAGAAGTAATAAAAATTGAAAAGTAAGATGATATTAGAAGTAGCAAAACAAGAACACTCACTGCATCAAAGAGGAGCTAAGTGTTTCCATCACTGTTAAATAGTAATTATGCAGAACTAGCTGATCAGAATCATTATTCTACACTGCTCTGAGTGCTCAGCACTCATATGTTCCTTTAATTGTATTCATAAAAAGCACTAAACCTACGTGAGCCCCTTAACGCTCTGAGATAACAAAGATAATACAGCACATTTTAAAAGACTGTCAGGTGTGACAGGTGTTGTGGACTGTCAGGTGTTGTGTGGCACAAATGGTGTGGACTGTCAGGTGTTGTGTGGCACAAATGGTGTGGACTGTCAGGTGTTGTGTGGCACAAATGGTGTGGACTGTCAGGTGTTGTGTGGCACAAATGGTGTGGACTGTCAGGTGTTGTGTGACACAAGTGATGTGGACTGTCAGGGGGTGTGTGAAACAAGTAGTGTGGACTGTCAGGTAGTGTTACTCAGTAAGACTCAGGTGTTGTGGGACTCAGTAAGACTCAGGTGTGATAAAAGGTTTTGAAAAACAGACAAGTTGAAGAATTGCATAAGTCTCTCAATTCTTCAATTTGTCGGTTTTCAAAACCATTTGTCACATCCATCAGACACTGCAACATCATGGGATCTTGATACAAAGAATTCTTCAACACGTGTCCAACCTTTGGACGAAGACCTACTTACACTAGTGGATGGTCCCACTGTGATCCTGCCTCCTCCTGCTTTGACTCACTTGACTGCAGTATATAAGCCACTTCTCTGGCCCTATGCTTTACTTAATACAAAAGTGATGGACTGAACACATAGATTCCAGGCTGAGGGACTGATTACCTCAAACTCCTCCTCTCCTTATACCTTCCTGCTTTGTATTGGATTGATGAAGCCACTGTGTGGCAAAACGTTTCTTCAATAAAGATTCCCATATGTTGCATAAGTGTCTCAATTCTTCAAAATTCAGGTGTAGTAAGACTCAGGTGTTGTGGGACTCAGTAAGACTCAGGTGTTGTGGGACTCAGTAAGACTCAGGTGTTGTGGGACTCAGTAAGACTCAGGTGTTGTGGGACTCAGTAAGACTCAGGTGTTGTGGGACTCAGTAAGACTCAGGTGTTGTGGGACTCAGTAAGACTCAGGTGTTGTGGGACTCAGTAAAGACTCAGGTGTTGTGGGACTCAGTAAAACTCAGGTGTTGTGGGACTCAGTAAAACTCAGGTGTTGTGGGACTCAGTAAAACTCAGGTGTTGTGGACTCAGTAAGACTCAGGTATTGTGGGATCCAGTAAGACTCAGGTGTTGTGGGACTCAGTAAGACTCAGGTGTTGTGGGACCCAGTAAGACTCAGGTGTTGTGGGACCCAGTAAGACTAATATATCAACTCATTACCTGAAAATATTAATATTAATACAGAATTAATAACCCAGAATGTTCTGATCTCACGAGTTTTAGATAAATTAGGTTTGACTGTATCAACTCTGTAGTCTATAATAAATCATGAATGATATTTTTCATTCTTGGACTTAACAAGTACATATGCAGAAACATGCCATAAATATATATTAACCCCAATAAGTATAAATTTGAAAATCCTGAAACACACAGTTAGTATACATAACACACCCACGACACAAATCTCAATTGTCAAATGAATTCATATACCTGCCCAATCAATTCTACATTATTATCTAGGGATCTACATCATTAGTTGAATGATTATCATAAATAAGTGCTAAACCCACAAGGGTTATAGAGATTAGTTGAATGAACTCTCACAACTATTTTAATTTGAAAACAAGTGTGACCATTAGTCAAAGCCATTTTTAATTGGAACACAAGAATACAGGAAAAAATAGGCTCATACTTGTAGGTAACAAGCATAGAACATCTAGGAGCACAACTGCAGACTATAAATCATACCAAAGACCACAATTGGTAACAAAAATTAACACACACTGGTTATATATGAAAAAAAAATGCTCTACAGGGTTCTGCTCATACTAGAAGTATTTAAAAAAATTAATTTCAGCAAGTATTATTATTAACAATTTATTTTAAAGCGTACTTCCTCATATGTGGCCCATTAAAAATCTTTATGATGTGGATATAATAAGTACTTCTCTTAAACTACCATCCATCCATATCTATCTATATATATATATATATATATATATATATATATATATATATATATATATATATATACACACACACACGTATACATACATATACATATGTACTACGTACGTATATAAATCAAATCACGACTTAATCAGCTGTTAGTTTGAAGGACAAACTACTGTAGTTTTGCATACCATAAATTAACCCTAGCCAAATATTCTACAGAACACAGTACAAGATAATCCCCAAAAGTAATATGTAGTTCATACTTAAGATCTGGAAGAAACTAATGAGTGTAAAGCAACATTTCTCAAGAGTGAACCACGACCATCATGGAGATGACATGAGCGAGATCAACTCTACGTTGTCTGGCTGAGACGCTGATATAAGGAACCCAAGATACACCCATAGCCCTGATATAAGGGACCCAAGATATACCCATAGCCCTGATATAAGGGACCCAAGATATATCCATAGCCCTGATATAAGGGACCCAAGATATACCCATAGCCCTGATATAAAGGACCCCAAGTTATACTCATAGCACTGACATGACCCAAGATATATCCATAGCCCTGATATAAGGGACCCAAGATATATCCATAGCCCTGATATAAGGGACCCAATATATACCCATAGCCCTGATATAAAGGACCCCAAGTTATACTCATAGCCCTGACATGACCCAAGATATATCCATAGCCCTGATATAAGGGACCCAAGATATACCCATAGCCCTGATATAAGGTACCCAAGATATACCCATAGCCCTGATATAAGGGACCCAAGATATACCCATAGCCCTGATATAAGGGACCCAAGATATACCCATAGCCCTGATATAAGGGACCCAAGATATACCCATAGCCCTGATATAAGGGACCCAAGATATACCCATAGCCCTGATATAAGGGACCCAAGATAAACCCATAGCCCCAATACAATTGGCCCCAAGTTATACCCAGCCCTGACATGACCCAAGATACACTCATATCCCTGATATAAGAGACCCAAGATACACCTATAGCTCTGATATAAAGGAACTCAAGATACAACCATAGCCCTGAACTTTACACAAATACAAATGCCATATAATAAATTACAATTCAAACTAGTGTACATCACTACTAATAATTTAACTAAACAATCAAAATTTACTGGTATCACTAGTTTAATGCAAACTAGCCTACAATGATAGATATAAGTATACAACTGTAAAGTACTGTGTACAGTAACTGATAAAATTAGTGAAGTGTAATAATGTGTGCAGAATGTACTACACTGTACCAGTTCAATATGTAAATTAACTTTAACCACTCTGAATATTTTGCAGTAGTGTAGATTTATCTAAATTTGCATAAATATAAAAATTTCAGTTTATTAAACTCATCAGCATGTTAGCGGCTCTCCTTGCACTTCAGTTTATGATTGTAATTATAAACACTCGATGTAAACTTGCAATGAAATAAAAATTCTATTCTATTCTACTAAAACTCTCTTCTATTCAGTTCTATAAGAAAGTTTAACTAAATAATCATTATTAATAATGAAAATGACAAAAAAATGTAACATTGTCTGGCTCATGAGTAAACTGTTTATTTTCTGGTTTATTTTCCACAGTGGATTCTGAAGGTGTTGAAGAACCTCTATAGCATACTGAACATTTTACTTAAAATATGATAAACTATATTACTGCTTTAATAAATGGCTGTTTATGTTAATGGAACAAAAAGAGAATGTTTTATATTGTCTTTTATGGTTTTACTGAAGTTAATACAGTATACAGCAGAACCCCCGTATCAGTAAGTTCGGTTTCCACAATTTCAGTTAACTGCAGTTTACCGTGGCCCGAAAATAACCTTTAATTTTCCTTAATAATGGCTGGAAAGTGCAAAAGTAGTGATGTCGGCAGTTATTCAAAGCCTAAGCGAAGCGGTGAAGTGCTTCCCATCAGTGAAAAAGTGCAAATTCTCGATTTATTGTGCATAATTTATCAATTAAACTTTATCACAAGTATGTAAACGAAAAATGACTTATACACAGGGTTGGCTACTATACGCTGTTTCAGGTATCCACGGCAGGTCTTGGAACATATCCCCCGCTGATAGGGGTACTACCATATATATATTTTAAAATTTTATTGCTCAGCATCAATACAGTTTTACTGTACTAACCTGAAATTTATGCTTCCAATTTCTCTGAATTAGTGTTATTGCATCTATGCGGAATCACTAAACCCAGAGGAGTCATACAACACCTGGAAGGCAACCAGGTTTGATTCAAGGAAGATAGTAACTTCAATTACTTGTATCAAGAGCCCTTCAGCAGCATCAAGCCTCCCCCATCCCCCCAACAACCACAGTGGGTAATTACACTGAGATACAACAAAAGCGAAGCAAAATTCTCACTCGGCATTGTAAAGAGGACACCTCTTACACATTATTTTGTGTTGTGTTACTGCAGTAGCAATACATCATCATGTAACATGCTGTGCACTGAATAATGATGCAAGATAAGGATACAAGGTTTTAGAGTGTCACAATGCTTTACTATATTACCTGTATACTACATGATTTAAGTAATAACATGAGTGTACTTGCTTAGTGCATGCAATTTCAGAGTGACTAAACTTTCATGACAGATTATCTGCAGGCAACTGCACAAGTGGATTAATCAAATATTGATACATTCTGTCACTTTAAGCACAACTTTAAATCAGAATTTAACATTAAGGCTAATACATATATAAAAAAAAAAGGCAAAAACCAAAATCATCGTTGAATTTAAATTATAAAAAGAGCAATATTTTTTAAAATAAGTTAAGAGTACAGTGGTACCTCGACTTACGATATTTTTTCATTCCAGAATGCTGTTCAAGTGCCATTACCAAACGAATTTATCTCCTTAAGAAATGATGTAAAATAGACTAGTCCGTTTAGACCCCCAAAATTACACTTACAAAAGCATTTAAAAAAATAAACTTACATAAAAGGGTGTGTTTGGGGACCATCGTAAGTCGAGGTACCACTGTACTTGCTTCACAAGCCATTTCTCCTGTTTTCTCTATTGCCTTGAGTTGTAATGAAAAATGTGTTTCATGTACTTGACTCTTCACCATTTCCTCTATATATAATGTGCACTAGTGTGTGGACATGTAACACAAGCTTTGTTATAAAGTGAGAATGCTGGTCGCAACCAGTGATTGGTAAACCTAGATTCTGAAGACAAACTGAGAGAGAATAATAAGACTCTAAACGGACATAGTCATAATATATAAGATACTTCAAGGTACAGTGGTACCTCGAGTTACGAGCTTAATTCATTTCAGAAGGCTGTTTGAGTGTCGATACCAAACGAATTTGTTCCCATAAGGAATAATGTAAATTAGATTAATCTGTTTCAGACTCCCAAAATTACACTTACAAAAGCACTTACAGAAATACACTTACATAATTGTTCGAGTTGGGAGCTGCTCATAAGTTGAGGTACCACTGTACAGTGGTACCTCGGTTAACGATGGTCCCCAAACTCGCCCTTTTATGTAAGTTTATTTTTTTAAATGCTTTTGTAAGTGTATTTTTGGGGGTCTAAAAGGACTAGTCTATTTTACATTATTCCTTATGGGAATAAATTCGTTTGGTAATGGCACTTGAACAGCATTCTGAAACAAAAAAATATCGTTAACCGAGGTACCACTGTATTAGCAAAGAGGATAAATATAAACTATCGGAAAGATGAAGAGCCATTATAATGGAACACATGGAATACAGTACAAGAAAGAAGGGAGTAGTAGAGACAAACTCCATACACGAGCTAAAATCTAAATACAGGCGGGCCCTGCATATACAGCATCTCTTATCAGTGTTCCACGTTTTTGTTGGCTTTCAACTGAGCCATTATTCATTATGTTCAGTGCCTTTACCACTTTTCTGCTGCTTTCATACAAAAGTTGCATGAAGGAAGATCAACTGGCACCATATTTTAAGTTAAGTATTGTATGTACTGTGTAATGAGTACTTTATATATGATAATGTTAAAATGTTGTCAAGCATTTTAGACATTCAATAATGAAAAACTGCTCTTTTCCAGCTGCCAGTGATTTTCACTTACCATACCGGGTGGTGAACCTAAGAGTCGTACAAACTGGGCCCTCCTGTATACTAACTATACTAAACATAAACAACAAAACTCACAGAGTTTCAAATACATTACATCAGTTAATTAGGAGTTAAAAAGTGAAGCCCAAGAGATGGAGGTCAATCCTGATAAAACAGCACACTTAGAAAAGTACTGTACATGGATGTGTGCTGAAAATGTCCCGCTTTTTCATACAATTATAATAACTAATAAAGAATAAAAAGGCACATTTAATGTGAGGGTTATTTGTGTATACGTGTACATATATATATATGTATGTAATAACTAATATTTTTGAAAAGTGGCAAAACTGTGGGGGTCATTTACCACTTCACAGCAGGAAAAGGAAAACAAACAAATAGAGAACAAGATATTCAAAGAGTTATTGACAAGGTGAATAAAGACAGACTACATGAAAGGATGGAAATAAATGGTATAAAATACCAACACGCTGGAACCCACACAGTGAGTTTTATCAAGTCACAAACAGATCTACCTGAGCAGAGAGTACATGAGTATATGTAGGAAGCATAGTGATGTGTACGGTTAGGTGAGGAATGTTGCTGAGAAAAGGTTGGATTTGAGAAAAACCTGCTTGGCATGGGCCAGTAGGTTTGTTGCTATGCAGGATAACAATGAGGTCCAGGAAATTGTGAAACTGGCAAAAAGAGTGAAAGGTGAGGGATGTGAAGATATGAAACCAGAAGATGTAAATAAACTGTTAGAAGAAGATGAAGAACAATCAAATGAAGAAATATGGAGGAGCTCAATTACTAGTTAGTGGAGGCAGATAAAAGACAAGGATGAATTAGAAGAACCTGTACCTAAACAGTTGACACTCCAAGATGCTGCATATACAGTGGACCCCCGAGTTATGAACACCCCGGAAATCGTACAATTATGTAAGTATAATATTGTAAGTGCTTTTGTAAGTGTATTTTTGGGGGTCTGAAATGGACTAACCTACTTGACATTATTTCTTAAGGGAGTAAATTCGTTCGGTAATGGCACTTGAGCAGGCTTCTGGAATGAAGTTTTTACGTTACTCACGGGTCCACTGTATACTCAAACTTGCCGACTTTTTTGACTGAAAATGACACCGATACATCTAAAAGCATTACTGTGAAACAGTGTCTGGACCGACCAAGCAATAATACCTTATTGTCACTGTATAAAGTACTGTAATTCAAGATAAAAAGCACAGCAGAGAAAGAGAGAATACATGAGCATTCCATGGAGTTCAACAATAAACTAATAACAACTCTGCATCACCTTTGCCATCCATATCAGCACAGCAGGGCCACAATAACTCTCTCCACACATTTCAAGATCAACATAAACAAATACCTAGAATATACCTGGAGAGGGTTTCGGGGGTCAACGCCCCCGCGGCCTGGTCTGTGATCAGGCCTCATGGTGGATCAGGGCCTGATCAACCAGGCTGTTACTGTTGGCCGCACGCAACCCAACGTACGAACCACAGTCCGGCTAGTCAGGTACTGACTTTAGGTGCCTGTCCAGTGCCTGCTTGAAGACAGCCAGGGGTCTATTGGTAATCCCCCTTATGTATGCTGGGAGGCAGTTGGACAGTCTTGGTCCCCTGACACTTACTGCGCTGTCTCTTATCATGCTAGTGGCACCATTACTTTCATTGGGGATGTTGCATTGTCTGCTGAGTCTTTTGCTTTCATAGGGAGTGATTTTCATGTGCAAGTTTGGTACTAATCCCTCAAGGATTTTCCAAGTGTATATAATCATGTACATATCTCTCCCACCTGCATTCTAGGGAGAACAGGTTGAGGAATTTAAAGCGTTCCCAGTAATCAAGGTGTTTTATCACAGTTGTGTGTGCCGTGAAGGTTCTCTGTACATTTTCTAGGTCAGCAATTTCACCTGCCTTGATTATTATTATAATCAAATAGAAGCGCTAAACCACAGGGGTTTCACCTGCCTTGAAAGGTGCTGTTAGTGTGCAGCAATATTCCAGCTTAGATAGAACAAGTGACCTGAAGAGTGTCATCATGAGTTTGGCATCCCTAATTTAGAAGGTTCTCATTATCCATCCTGTCATTTTTCTAGTAGATGCAATTGATACAGTGTTGGGGTCTTTGAAGGTGAGATCCTCTGATATTATCACTCCCAGGTCTTTTACATTAGTTTTTGCTCTATTGTGTGGTTTGAATTTGTTTTATACTCCAATATACATGTAGTTTTAATTTAATTATATCTATAAAGTGGAGTACAGTACATTATACAATTAGAGTAACTGACATATATAAGAACATAAGAACATAAGAAAGGAGGAACACTGCAGCAGGCCTGTTGGCCCATACTAGGCAGGTCCTTCACAATCCGTCCCACTAACAGAATATTTGCTCAACCCAATTTTCAATGCTACCCAAGAAATAAGCTTTGACAATTCTACCCACTCATGCGCAAGTCCCACTCAAATCCAACCCCTCTCACTCATGAATTTATCCAACCTAAATTTGAAACTACCCAAGGTCCTAGCTTCAATAACCCTACTAGGCAGACTGTTCCACTCATCAACTACCCTATTTCCAAACCAATACTTTCCTATATCCTTTCTAAATCTAAACTTATCTAACTTGAATCCATTATTGCGGGTTCTCTCTTGGAGAGATATCCTCAAGACCTTATTTATATCCCCTTTGTTAATACCCATTTTCCACTTGTATACCTCGATCATGTCTCCCCTCATTCTACGTCTTACAAGTGAATGTAATTTTAGGGTCTTCAATCTTTCTTCGTAAGGAAGATTTCTAATGCTATGTATTAATTTAGTCATTCTACGCTGAATGTTTTCTAACGAATTTATGTCCATTCTGTAATATGGAGACCAGAACTGAGCTGCGTAATCTAGGTGAGGCCTTACTAATGATGTATAAAGCTGTAATATAACCTCTGGACTTCTGTTGCTAACACTTCTTGATATAAATCCCAGTAATCTATTTGCCTTATTACGTACGCTTAGGCATTGCTGTCTTGGTTTAAGGTTGCTGCTTACCATCACCCCAAGTCCTTCTGCAATCTGTATGGCTAAGTTCTACGTTATTTAACTTATAAGTGCTTGGGTTATGGACACTCCCGAGCTTCAGAACCTTGCATTTATCTACATTGAACTGCATCTGCCACTTTTCTGACCACGAATTAAGTTTGTCTAAATCTTCCTGAAGTTCTATGACCTCTATGTTTGAATCAATTATCCTACCTATCTTCGTGTCGTCGGCGAATTTGCTCATATCACTAGTAATTCCCTCATCAAGGTCATTGATATATATTATAAATAACAATGGGCCTAAGACTGATCCCTGTGGAACACCACTTGTTACAAGTCCCCATTCGGATTTAACCCCATTTATGCACACTCTCTGCTTCCTATTGGTGAGCCATGACTCGATCCATGACAGCACTTTTCCCCCAATGCCATGAGCTGCCACTTTCTTTAACAGTCTCTGGTGCGGTACTCTATCAAAAGCCTTACTAAAGTCTAAATAAACAATATCGAATTCTTTATCGTGATCCACAGCCTCAAAAGCTTTACTGAAGAAGGTTAATAAATTAGATAGGCAGGAACGGCCCCTCGTGAATCCATGCTGTAACTATGTAACCATGCTGTAACCATGCTGTAACTATGGAAAGCTCTTAGATGGAAGGCATTTCAGGCAGCCTTAAAACTAAATTATGATAACTAGTACAGTGGTACCTCGAGTTACGATATTTTTTCGTTCGAGAATGCTGTTCAAGTGCCATTACCAAACGAATTTATCCCCATAAGGAATAATGTAAAATAGACTAGTCCTTTTACACCCCCAAAAATATACTTACAAAAGCATTTAAAAAAATAAACTTACATAAAAGGGCGATTTTGGGGACCATCGTAACTCGAGGTACCACTGTATATGAGAACAAGAATACGTACTTAGTTTATAATATATTGGAGGTATTCAGTAATTAATTAAAAAAATTCTAAGCAGTGATACATTAAGGATGAAGCTAGGTACCTGAGTTGAAGAAATGATGGAACAAGAACAGGGACAATATTGGATGAAAGACAGGTTTCAGAGTTTCTGAAATTGTTCAGCAGCCAGAAAGAAAAATTGTTTTATGTAACCATTTTCTTTAGTACTGTAATTTTTTACTGTGCAAACCCCAGTGCATCCAACTAGGCCTAGTATGGCCACATATTTCTAGATAAGCAATGATAACTAAAATGCAAGGTGTGAAAAACTGTAGTATTTTTTTTACAAATTAAGAAATTAAAAGAAATCACACGACTTTTTTTTTTTTTTTTTTTTTGGAGGCATCAAGAATGATAACCCTATTTTTCCCATATGCTCTTCTTTCTGCTTACATTACAAATTCTAATAAATGCAAATTATCAGGAACACAATGTGTGCAAAAAGTGAGATTACTGAATTGTATCTTATTTAGTAATTTCCAAGCTGTAGTGTTTTATGAAGGTACTATAGGTGTCCAAAAAATCCCTCGTATGGTGTATATATGTAAGTGTCTTTCTTCTATGTGTGGGTTATTTGTATTGTTCATGGTATTGTGCCTTTTTATTCCTCATATAAAGCTCCTATGTCTTGTCTAATGTTTTAATCATTAAAAAAGAGAGAAGCACTCTAACAAATGTTAATGAAATCTTTTAAAGATAAAATAGATTAGAGTAAAATTTAATAACTGGTTTCTGTGTACAAGCACCTACTGGTGATCCAGCTCTCACTCTACTTCTTACCCTTGTGTATCTTGATGACATGGGGTATTTCCTACCAAGGCACGGTGACCCAAAGAAAACACATTCACTATCACTCATTCCATACTGTCTTTCCAGAAGTGTATGGGTATCATAACTAAGATGATTCACCAAACAACAAGAACCTCACCCAGGTACCATACATCCATTCTTCAGAATTCAAGTTCAGCTAACCAGATTCCTGAACCCCCTTCATATATACCTTTCAAACAATCTAACACCTCATTAAATCCCAAAATTCATTTGTCTTCACTGAATGTGATCCAACATACCCATACGTGCCTGCTGGATGCTCAAGCTCACACATCTCAAAGCATTCTTAAGATGTTTCTTAACACCTTCCAGATTTAGACACCTTCTTGTTTAACCTATCTTGCTCCATCCTTACAAAATAATCAAGCCCTATTAACAACCCCTCCCCTGGTCTTTATACTTTCATACCACCACACGGTCTTCTAATTTCTTCACTCCTTATTCTCTGCATAACAGAATCCCAATTACCATGCACCTAGAGAGAACAATTTCAATAAAACATTACTGAAAAACTGTACTCAAGTCTTAATTGTAGTGGAAAAGGCAGCATGGATGACTGAGGCTCTGTTGATTGCATCAAGCATCACAGGTTTTCCTCCACTTTATGAGGATTCACTTTGTGAGTAATCAGAACAGGTGATCTCTGTGTGGTTCTCACTCTTATGTGATCATCCAAGCCCAGCAACACTTGATCTTTTTAACAATTTCTTTTTTGAATATTCTCTAAACAGAGTTATGTTGGCATTCACAGGTAAAACACTCATAAAAAAGGGTATTAGGCAAGTGGATGTATAGCACATGAAGTGGGAACTGTAACTGTGTGTGGAAGGAGAGTGAGCTATGAGAGTACAGTAAGTGGAGCAGGGTGCCACCCACCCATCCCCCCCCACCACCCAACTTCTCTAACAACTGATCACTACAGCTGCCAGATTGACCACTGTTCTCATCCAAAAGAGTAGTTAATATTTTATTTCTCTTTTCAGTTTATTAATGCAAAATCCAAATCAAGGTGAAGAGGTTAACAAATAAAAATTATTGTTCAGTTTACTATAATAAACTGCGGAAGAGGGACGAGTTCCAAACACAAATGTGCAAGTACAGTAAACCAAGAAACGGTTTGTCAAAAAAAAAAAAAAGTTCAGACTTCAACCATCTGTTGCCATAAGTTTCTTTGATCAAAAGTTTATCCTGAAGCCAGCGTCATAATTTTTCATGCAAACTGTATCTCTCAAGATGAGTTTGTTACTCAAGTGTTACTAATCTTTGTAGTTTTAACATTTCCTAAACACATTTGTAAAAACACTGAATTTACAGAAGTGTACCATGTCATGTGGTTTATTATTATGTACCATTTTTCACTTACTGCATGCAAGCACTATATAACTAATGAACTACAATACTTTTAGCAGCACATCTGGTTACTTTACTAACTCATATGAGTAAAACATTCTACAACATTCCTTGGTTCCAATTTCTTTCACACATTAACTAAAGTGCTGTGGTAATTTCAAAGACCCTTTATTATATGATGTTTCCTTCACAGTGGAGCTTTATCGCATACACAGAAATAAACAAAAACACTGCCTTATGAAGCATAAAGGCATCCTGAGTTCAGATCATGTAGTGGAGAGGTCAGTGAAGGTGTCAGTCAGTTGATGCCAGTGAGGTCAGGGCCTGGATCTGAATGTCAGGTCAAGAGGTTTTATGTATTGATCCTGTACAGTGTGTGCTGTGGATTTTGCAAATTTACCTTCTCCTGTTTTGTTTGTTTTTGTGAGGTGGATAGTAGCTGCTGCAATGCAGCTTTGTTTTGCTCTGTCATTTTCGTGATACAGCAATGCATGTCAGATGTGCTTTACCTCAGCCCGTGAGGTGGGAATGCAGGTCATGATAGACCACACAACCACTATTTGTGTTGTTATTCTATGTACATACTTGTGTTCTTGAATGTGTGTGTCTGCAAATTTTGGGCTGTCTCACTGATACAGAATCTGGTACATGCCCCAGGCACAGAGTAAGTTTATACATGCAGGATATAACAAATTCTATATTGGTGAGACAGACCAAGATCTGCAGACATGCTTTCAGGAACACAAGTATACATGTATAATAGACAACACCAACAATGCCTGTGGTCAACTGTAACCTGTGATCCCACTTTATGGACTGGGAGGTAGCACAACTGATATATCATGAAAACAACAAGGCACAAATGAAAATGCACTGAAAAAGCTACTATCCCCCTCATCAAAACAACAAACAAAAAGAATATGAAGGTATACCTTAGCAAAACCCATCACACACACTGCCCATAATCAACACAGGAAACATGAAACTCTTGGATATGATGTTCAGACTGAGGCCCTGACCTCTCTTGGTACAGTATAACCCGACCTAAAATCTAGAACTCTTTGATTGAAGATTCCAGAGGCTGCCTCTCTGACAACCACTTCAAAGTTACTGTTAAAAACACCTCCTTACCTTAATGTGATCCTGACAACAAATTTTTATGCCAAACACATCCTGAAACCCTGTCTTTCATCCATTATTGTCCCTGTTCTTGTTCCTCAACTTTCATTTATTACTAAAAAGGCATTAGTTCCTTGTATCAATTTATGTACCTAGCTTTGTCCTCAATGTATCTTCAGTAAGGGTGTTTGTTAAATTACTGAAAACCTTCAATATGCAAGAGATATATTCTCATATATCTCTTGCATCTCATTGTCTAGTAATTACAGTTAGTTTCAAGGCTGCCAGATATATCTTACATAACAAGATGCTTTCTATGAAGTAGTTTATACATGTCAATTATCTTAATTATATACTCTACAGTATGCAACTTTATACAAATAAAGTTGACTTGTATTGTTTTGACTTTCATCTTCACCAATTTCTCCAGCCCCTGATTTACCCTCACGATGTTTTATGAAGAAATGCGAGTGAACCATCAAATAGCAAAAAGGTTTTCCCTGTTAAAAGTTTCTCAGAAATTACCACTTGGCAGTTTATTCTAGTGTCTACGCCTGGCAGTTTACACTAGTGTCTACACCCGGCAGTTCACACCAGTGTCTACCTAAATGTGTGATATCACTAACTTCAAGTAGTAAAATATAATTCAAGCACAAACAAGGTGTTGTGAACCTTCACTTACAATACTGGTTCACACACAGTGAAGCAATCACAAGCACAAGTGGTATTTAATGATTCAGATGATGCTATTAATTAAAGATGTCTGTGACTAATTGTTATTGTGGGAAAAATTATACTAGCTGACTTCTGGACATGTGATAGCATACTTATTTAGCAGATATACTTAGAGATGCGGGAAGACAAAAATAGATATACGTACAGTAGTATATATATAAATATAGTTAAAGGATACATCATATACAGTGGACCCCCGAGTTTTGTAAAAACTTCACTCCTGAAGTCTGCTCAAGCGCCATTACCGAACGAATTTACTCCCTTAAGGAAAAATGTCACGTAGGTTAGTCTATTTCAGACCCCCAAAAATACACTTCCACAAGCACTTACAATATTATACTTACATAATTGTACAATTTCCGGGGTTTACGAAACTCGGGGGTCCACTGTACAATACATGTTCAGAGAAATTAATTAACATTTACTATAAGTAATGGAAGAGGTGAATGAGGTGTATTGATGTAATAGCTAAGCTAAAGAATGGAAAGCTAATCAAGGATACATAAGAGCAGATAATTCATCAGTTTAGCTGCATAATGATTGTGACTTTGAAGACAAGAGTGAATGAGTGTATGTATGTATGTGTGTGTGTGTGTCCGCATGTGTGTGTGTGTGTCTGTGTGTGTGTCCACGCGTGTGTGTCCATGCGTGTGTGTGTGTCCACGCGTGTGTGTGTGTGTGTGTCCACGCGTGTGTGTGTCCACGCGTGTGTGTGTCCACGTGTGTGTGTGTGTGTGTCCACATGTACTCACCTAGTTGTGGTTGCAGGGGTCGAGTCAAAGCTCCTGGACCCGCCTCTTCACTGGCCGCTACTGGGTCACTCTCCCTGCGCCATGAGCTTTATCATACCTCTGCTTAAAGCTATGTATAGAGCCTGCCTCCACTACATCGCTTCCTAAACTATTCCACTTCCCGACAACTCTGTGACTGAAGAAATACTTCCTAACATCTCTGTGATTCATCTGAGTCTTCAACTTCCAACTGTGTCCCCTTGTTGTTGTGTCCCATCTCTGGAACATTCTGTCTCTGTCCACTTTGTCAATTCCTCTCAGTATCTTATATGTTGTTATCATGTCCCCCCTATCTCTCCTGTCCTCCAGTGTCGTCAGGTCGATTTCCCTTAACCTCCCCTCGTAGGACATACCCCTTAGCTCCGGGACTAGTCTAGTTGCAACCCTTTGCACTTTCTCGAGCTTCTTCACATGCTTGGCTAGGTGTGGGTTCCAAACTGGTGCTGCATACTCCAGTATGGGCCTAACGTACACAGTGTACAGGGTCCTGAACGATTCTTTATTATGTGTGTGTGTCCGCGCGTGTGTGTGTGTGTCCGCATGTACTCACCTAGTTGTGGTTGCAGGGGTCGATTCATAGCTCCTGGCCCTGCCTCTTCACTGGCCTCTACTGGGTCACTCTCCCTGCGCCATGAGCTTTATCATACCTCCTCTTAAAGCTATGAATGGATCCTGCCTCCACTACATCGCTTCCCAAACAATGTGTGTGTATGTCTGTGTATGTGTGTACTCACCTAATTGTGGTTGCAGGGGTCAAAACTCAGCTTCTGGCCCCGCCTCTTCACTGATCACTACTGTGTGTGTGTGTGTGTCTGCGTGTGTCCGCATGTGCGTGTGTGTGTTCGTGTGTGTGTCCACGAGCGCGCATATGTGTGTGTGAGTGTGTGTGTGTGTGTGTGTGTTAGTTACCATTTTGTCCTAGGCACATGTCGATTAGACACTAGGCCTGTTGTATGTATGTGTGTGTGTGTAACGAAACACTTCGAAATGTTTCGGCCCCGCCGGGAATTGAACTCGGGCCCTCCGTGCGTGAAGCAAGAGCGCTAGCCACCATGCCATCGGGGCGTGTATGTGTGTGTGTGTGTGTGTGTGTTAGTTACCATTTTGTCCTAGGCACATGTCGATTAGACACTAGGCCTGTTGTATGTATGTGTGTGTGTGTGTAACGAAACACTTCAAAATGTTTCGGCCCCGCCGGGAATTGAACCCGGGCCCTCCGTGCGTGAAGCAAGAGTGCTAGCCACCATGCCATCGGGGCGTGTGTGTGTGTGTGTGTGTGTGTGTGTGTGTGTGTGTGTGTGTGTGTGTACTCACCTAATTGTACTCACCTAATTGTACTCACCTAATTGTGGTTGCAGGGGTCGAGACTCAGCTCCTGGCCCCGCCTCTGCACTGTCCGCTACTGGGTCTCTGCTCTCCCTGCTCCGTGAGCTTTATCATACCTTGTCTTAAAACTATGTATGGTTCCCGCCTCCACTATATCGTTCGCTAAACTATTCCACTTCCTAACTACTCTATGGCTGAAGAATTGCTTCCTAACATCCCTCTGACTCATCTGAGTCTTCAGCTTCCAGTTGTGTCCCCTTGTTTCTGTGTTTCCTCTCTGGAACATCCTGTCACTATCTACCTTGTCGATTCCCGCAGTATTTTGTATGTCGTTATCATGTCTCCTCTAACCCTTCTGTCCTCCAGCGTTGTTAGTCCTATTTCCCTCAACCTTTCTTCATAAGGCAGTCCCCTGAGTTGTGGAACTAGCCTTGTCGCAAACCTTTGCACTTTCTCTAATTTCTTGACGTGCTTGACCAGGTGTGGGTTCCAGACTGGTGCTGCATACTCTAGTATGGGCCTGACGTATACGGTATACAGTGTCTTGAACGATTCCTTGTTAAGGTAACGGAAAGCTAATCTTAGGTTTGCCAGTCGCCCATATGCTGCCGCGGTTATCTGGTTGATGTGTGCTTCCGGAGACGTGCTTGGTGTTATACTCACCCCAAGGTCTTTCTCCTTTGATGAGGTTTGTAGCCTTTGTCCACCTAGCCTGTACTCTGTCAGCGGTCTTCTTTGCCCTTCTCCGATCTTCATGACTTTGCATTTGGTGGGGTTAAATTCGAGAAGCCAGTTGCTAGACCAGATGTCAAGCTTGTCCAGGTCACTTTGAAGTCCTGCTTGGTCTTCATCTGATGTGATTCTCCTCATTAATTTCACATCATCTGCGAAAAGAGACACTTCTGAGTCTATCCCATCCGTCATGTCATTCACATATAGCAAGAATAGCACTGGTCCTAGGACTGACCCCTGCGGTACACCGCTCGTCACAGGCGCCCACTGTGATACCTCATCACGCACCATGACCCGTTGTTGCCTCCCTGTGAGGTATTCCCTGATCCATTCCAGTGCCCTTCCTGTTATACACGCTTGGTCTTCCATCTTCTTTACTAATCTCATGTGAGGAACTGTGTCAAAGGCCTTCCTGCAGTCCAAGAAAATGCAGTCAACCCACCCTTCTCTCTCTTGCCTTACCTCTGTTACTTTATCATAGAACTCCAGGAGGTTTGTTACACAGGATTTGCCTTCCCTGAAACCGTGCTGTCTGGCGTTGATTAACCTGTTCTGCTCCAGATGCTCCACCTTTTCTTTTTGTGTGTGTCCGTGTGTGTGTCCGTGTGTGTGTCCGTGTGTGTGTGTCCGTGTGTGTGTGTCCGCGTGTGTGTGTCCGCGTGTGTGTGTGTGTCCATGTGTACTCACCTATTTGTGGTTGCAGGGGCAGAGTCATAGCTCCTGGTGTGTTTGTGTGTGTCACCATGTGTGTGTCCATGTGTGTATCCATGTGTACCCACCTATTTGTGGTTGAAGAGGGTAGAGTCATAGCTCCTGTGTGTTTGTGTGTGTGTGTGTGTGTGTGTCCATCCATCTTTGAAGGAAAGAATGAACATGCAAAAATAATGTTGAGTCCCATTTGTGGTACAATACTTCACTACTAAAGACAGTTTAAAGCCCATAAAAAATTAGCAGAGTTGTAAGCAATGGATAGGTTACTCCCTTGAGCAACGTACTTGTATGTTATGACAGCTTCCCCACAACATTACCTTACCACCCCGAAGAAGGCTAAGTCGGTCCAACTTAGCCCAGACAGAAGTTTGTCTCTGGTTTCGCTTCAGAGAACCATATTCAGGAATATGCTGTTAGGAAGACCCAATAATGAAGTAATAAAGAAACATATCTTGGAAATGCTAATGGATGATCCTGACATTGATACTATAACCTAAAATTACAACAGTAAACAGACATGGTATAAATCAAGTACAGAAGTTATAGCTGCTTAGTTCACTAATTTTAATAATTTTTTTTTTTTTTTTTTTTTATAAAATCAGTGGCATCTGATGATCAAGAATTTCCCCATGCTAACAATTATTTATAAAGCACTGTATTATACTCTAATTTTTGTTTTAAATCTTACCTTGTTTGGAGAGAACTCTTTCCAGCTTTTCTTCTATTTGGCAGTTTTCTGGATGACTTTGAGAGTTAAAATCTTTATACTGCATTAAATGTGTGTTTTAACAACTAGTCACACAGGGCTGCCTCAAAAGCCCTAAAGAACCAGATGCCACTGATATAGGAAATAAACTTATACATATGACCTGCTAGTATTGTGGTCCACATTCTATCATTATCATGCATATTTAAACAGCATTTGTCCAATTTAAATGCAGCTTTATCTAAGAAAAGCCATTATTCCAAATGCAGTTTTATTGCACAGGCAACTCATGCTTTCTTAAAAACACATGGTCAAAAAAATTATGCTTTTCTATACATAAAACAGTAAAAGGAAAGACTACATACCATACTGTACAATGTAAATATAAACAGCATTAATATTTTCTCTCTAATAGTACTGTACTTTACTGTACAGTACACATACAAACACATACAAGATGTTCCTTTAACAAACCTGCCCTCAGCGTATCTAAAGCCTAACTAACTGCTCACTTGTGAGTTCAGATATGAAGAGCAATCAGAAGTGATCATTTGTCCAGTGGGAAATACTCATTCTCTTTTCTACCATTTCAAGCAGAAAAAAAAATGTTTTTACAATCATGAAAAAAATCAGTGATATCAACTAAAATGTGTGTTGTGAGCTTTCGTTTTGTACAAACTAGTTAAGAAAACTTAAATCTATGTCTTATTTTATTTTGTTATCAGTTATTTTTTGATAAAATGGATTAGTTTTTAATTAAAATATTGAATGCACAAAGTACTAACAGTATTCTATCGATCATGCTCATCATTTTTTATAAAAAGAATTAAGTGTTTATCCAGAATTTCTCTTAACCACTTATCCCCTTCAGATTGGGTAAAATAATGTGAGAATATTTCTTATGAATTCTTACACGAAAAGTTGTATCAAGGAGTTAAGTAAAATATATGAATGAAGGAAAACTGAGGAGTTTCTGATTTCCTGCCTCATTGTCAATACGTAGTCAAATACGGGTGCCACCAAAATGCACCAGAACCATTTCATAACCAAAAGTGAATGTTAAATGCATCACTACCAATATTAAAGATAAAACACTAGTAAGAGACTCACAAGGAACAATACAGTTGGAAAAATGAAGGGGTGCACATTGCTCTACCAGAAAACATAAATTAAGATGCAAAGATTACAACACAGTATCAACTTTAAGTGAGACTTTGTCACACTGACAACAAACTGAGGAGTACAGCAAGTAACTGTTATAATTATTATTAATGTATGGAAATGAAAAAGCTAGCTATCATTTGCCCAGTAGACTCAGGTGAGCCTAGAGGGAGCCTCTGCTTGAGGCAATACCAGGCAGATGAATATAGCTATAGCTCCTGCAGTTACTTGTGTTTATGCAGTTGTCCTTACACTACAAAATTCAGGGATACCAAGATTTAATATGAACATAACTGTCAACTGTGAGGAAGACACAAGATTATCTGTCTACTTCATGAATAGCAGAACACCAATGCCCAAGTCATCAATCAGCAGTGACAGCCATTACATATTTGACTAATGGTATCTTTTTTCTGCATTTTGAGATAAGTCCAGTATAAGACCTATTACTCTTGACTAGGCAAGCTTTTGCATACCCAATCCCATATGTTAGTAAATGATATTAGGGTTATACAGCATAAGTCATAAAAATAATAATCTAGAGTGTTTTAGCTATGTTGCTGTATTATTTTATTCAGATTAAGATATTCATGCAGTAAATCCTCTTCCCATACATCAATGATGTCAAGAATCAACAACTTTCTCCTATGGAAGCATCACTAAAGACATGAAGCAAGTTTCCATCGTGTGTTTATACATACAGTATAAGAGGTGTTCTGAGCAAACACTATATGGTATCTTATTGAACCAGCTCTCATAAACAACATTCCTAACATGAATCTTAACTAAATGCAAGTGTATTGGCCTATCCTATGCTATGCTGCAATATTCACAACCCTTATAACCTGAAATTAGTTCTCTCTTCACTTTCCTTCCACAGTCTTAACTTCTTATTTTCTCCAGTTATCTTATTTATCACATATTACTGTACGGTGACTTTTATTATTCATCATTAGTACGTACTTGATAAAACTGCTCTTAAAGCAAATAAAGCATAGTGAACTACACTTGTATGTGTTCATAGTTTTGACCACAGTAACTAGTTTCCCCACTATCCTTGAGGTAACCTGGGAACTTCATGGGCACCCTTCTTTCTTAATTTGTTTTTGAAAGACAGTTAACTATTTTGCAGTCAAATCAGACTGCAAAAGGTTTAGGAGAGGTTTCATACCAATTGACACATGGGTCATTATATTCCACATGTACACATGTACATTTTTAATCATGCAGAGATTCAACAAGAAATATTTACCGAAGATAAACACACAAGTTTCTTACCTAAGACATTAAAATTGTAAAAAGACACAGAAAATATATAGCAAATAGGAATTACAATAAATGATAAAATCTTACCTAACAAAGTACATATTTTGAGCTAGCTAGCTCTGATAGACATGGTTGCCAATGGTCTAATAATAAGCACACATTTCTTCCAGAGCTTCAAGCATGCCAAGCCAATGATTCTATCTGAAATATGATTGAAGCAGCACCATGCTCCACCACACTGTCATTCTAAATCAGATAAAACTCAATAATGATTTACACAAAACTTTT
The DNA here is from genome assembly GCA_009830355.1 of Cherax destructor. Taxonomy (NCBI): domain Eukaryota; kingdom Metazoa; phylum Arthropoda; class Malacostraca; order Decapoda; family Parastacidae; genus Cherax; species Cherax destructor. Next base: position 138,424 of record WNWK01000199.1, on the reverse strand, counting down.
ATACACTTAAAATGTGAGTTGTCTTGCTTGTAATTGTAAACAGCAGGAAATGTTTTTTAAAAAATCCATCAATCCCAATAGGTGAGGCACCAAGACTCCCAGGAAGTCTAACTCTATTTGAAGGAGACAAAAACAAAAACTTAAGCTACAGTAACCTTCTCTAAACATTTCATTAGTTAATTTTGTTCGGTCTACCTTACTCCTTGAGGGACCTTGGCCATACGAGGAATGGCAAGCAGCAAGTATAAACTCAACATCTGAGATTTGGTAAAAAAACAGTCTTAAAACACTAAGTATGTAAAAATGAATAAACACTATGAAAACTGAAGAAAAAATCTTCAATATTTTAATGAGCATAAATAGCATGTTATGTTATTATGATACCAATGTTCAAATGTGAGGTTCATATTTACTACTCATAAACCAAGCAATAATGTAATTAAGATGATCACCCTTTACCTCAAATAAATTAACCCTTTCACAGTCTCTCACACAGGTTTATGTTATCAACACCAGTGTCACTCACACAGATCTACATTTTAGGCACAGCGCCCTCAAATATGCTGTGAGCGGTAAATTTTGGCCTCAATATGAGAGGATGGGTCTGTGCGGTGAGTGTGCATGGTATAAAAAAAATCTTACCCCACGCAGTGAATGATGAGAAAAGCAAAACCCTGACCTTGTGTTTGGTTTAAAATAGTGACTTTGAGGTGGTTTCTAGGATGGTTTTTATGACTTTATTGGGTTTTTCTTGGTATCAGTTGATAGAACAGAAGACATACTACTGAGATACAGATGATTTTGGGTGATTTCAGGACCAGAAGTAGCTTCAAAATGGGATCAGTTATTATTATTATCAAAAGCGCTAAACCACAGGGGTTATACAGCGCGGACAAATTGGGATCAAAATAGCAGAAATATTTTATTTTTTACAATTTTACTGAAGACAAGTAAGGCCCCCACCCCCACTCCTTCTGTTTCATGGGTTTTTGTTAGGTCTGCTTGAATTATCTTAATGGCCTCAACCATAAATAATCATTCATGGTTATATTTTATCTGAGAAATAGCGTAAAACTTTTTTTTTTTTACAATGATGAATTCAAAATGGAGGGCAACTATAATATATAGGAAAAGCCTGGGGATGCGATTAATGAACAAAGGAAATGTTGCTCTAGTGGCTGGAATGCCTAAAGTGTTTATTTGGACAGTTTTTAAATTGTATTATTTATGTTTGTGTAAAACTGGCCAAATTACCGACTTCTGTGTACTTTATAGGGTAGTTCTGATAGTTGAATGGGTAGTTTCTTGTACTAAATCAATAGAACAGAAAGCATACTAGTGATATATATAAGAATTTGGTTGATCTGAGCAATGGAATTGGATTAAAATAGGCCTCAAAATGAGCAAAATCACCAATGTGTAAATTCTGTCCAGAAAATTAACTTGGTGCCTTCGTTAATCCACAAATTTTCCATCAAATTTAGATTTTTGGTGTCATTACCTTCAGAAAAAGATTCTCTATCATTTCAGAGGAAAAAATTATCATTATTTTTTTTAAATTCCTGACATTTTCGGGGCATCTGACAGTGCAGGGTTAAAACTAATAATAGAGGCTTTTGTACAAAACATTTGCTAAAGCAACATTACGATAAGGATGTGTTTTATATAAACTGAGACTACTGCCACTTAAAATATTCAAGAATTTAATACATATGTGTCACAATGAAGGAAAATAAAAACTTTCTTGCAATGATGAAAGGTTGATCACTTTCCTAATCATAAATAAATTAAAATGTTTCTGTATACACACTTAAAGGTTGCCTTTAGTTCTGTGGTAATGTCTTCAGCTCACAACCAAGGGACCCGGAGTCAGTCCAGTGGGTGGAGACACTGGGCATGTTTCCTTTGACCTGTTCACCTAGCAGTGGAAAGGTACCTAGGTGTTTGGAACCTGTCTGGCATCCTTGGGCCAGATTTTGAAATGAGCTAAGTTAGGATAATAGCTCTTAAGCCTGTAAAGAAATTCTATAGAGTTATAAAACTTAAAGCAGTCAGACGTGACTGTATCAGTTATCTATACCTTAATTAAAAAATGCAGTGTGCGACAGACTGAAATGATCCTGAAGATTTCGCAATACTTCCAGGAATAAAAAATTGAGAGCATATTCTGTAAACTGTATAATCAACTAGAGTAGAATAAGATGTGAATAATATTACAACATGAATGCCAAAATTCCATCACATAACTTTGTTACTTATTTTAGATGTAGAGCACCTGTAGAGAAGAAATTAAATAGCTAAAAATGAAAACCATTTGTAAAGGAAAATGTATATTCCTAAGTACAAAAATGCAGTTTGGTCAACACACTCAGTAACATTCACAAAAAATCCTGAATGGGCAACAATGAGTGGGGTGTAATCATTTCAGAGAATACAGGTTAGGGAAGGTGATTCAAGGAACAAGAAGAATCTTTATCGAGATACATGAGGCTTTCCTTACATGTATTGAACTTTCTCAAGTGAATCTAGGAACTCAAACACATGTTCATATACTATACCTACATTATGTATGGTGAACTCTCAATATAACAAACTTCAGAAATGCAGGACAAAATCTGATGGATCAATTGATTCAGGAACAACGGACAAAGCCTACTGGTCACAGAATTGCCTATTATTGTTACAATCCTGGCAAACACTCTCATCTCTCTCCACCACAATCCCCATTACCAGCCCCCAGCTCCCCTCCCCTTCCTTATTAGTACATTATATCAAGGTACACATAGACATATACATAAAAATATACATACATATATTATTTTTACCACAATGGCCATCTCGTGCCAAGGCAGAATGACAGAAAGAGGAAAGCACATTCATCATCATTTATTTAACTGCTATCTTGCCAGAAGTGTGCTGGCATAACAATCAGATTACCCTCCAGCTTCAACATCTTCACCACTCAGAAAGAATGCAGGCACTGACCTTCCCACCTCCAGGACTTAAGTCCAGCTAACTGGTCTCCCTGAATCCCTTCATAAATGTTATGTTGCTCATACTCCAACAGCACGTCTATTATTTATCTTAATCAATAGGAAGAGCTAAACTCAAAGGGGTCATATAGCACCTGAGGAATGGAAGGCATTCAGGTTTCATCCAAGGAAGGGGAGGATAAGTCAAATTTCTTGGATCAAGAGCCCTCACTGGCATCAAGGCACCTCCCATGAGCAGGTATAGCATGTTCATAAAAACCAATTGTCTCCATTCACTCCCATCTAACATGTTCACATAAGCCTGCTGAATGCTCAAGCCTCTAAAACTCAAAGCGTCCTTTATAACCCCCCCCCTCCAATCATTCCTGAGACAATCCCTCACCCTCCTATCTTCCACCCAAGATTTATATACCCTTGGTGATCACACACCATCTTTTTAATTTCTACTCTCCAAGTTCTTTACATTATCATCACAAAACATATTTCTCTCAAACATGACATCTCCACTGCCTCTAGCCTCCTGACTGCAGCACTCAAATCCCATACCTCGTACCCATACAAAAGTGTTGGTACTACTATAATCTAGCACATTCCCCTTTTTTTTTTTTTTTTACCTCATCAGGCAAACTTTTTTCTTTCTTTTCACAGATGCCTCGATACACCACTTATCTTTTCACCCTCGTCTATTCCACAGTTCACCTCATCTTTCATGGATAAATCTGCTGACAAGTCCACCAAGATTTTTTGTTTTGTTACCTTCATCACCTTGCTCTTTTCCATATTCACATTGAATTTCCTACTTTTACATACTCTACAAAATTTGTCCACCAACTTTTTGAATTTGTCTTCAGAATTTCCCCAAATAACTGTCATCAGCACAGAAAAACTGTGAGATCAATCATTTTATTAATCCTACACCCTAGAATTCACTTCTTTTTACAACACTATCTATAAATAAGTTTAATAACCATGGTGACATTACTCATCACTGTTAAAGTTCTATTTACACTGGAAATAGTCCTCCTTCCTTCTACAAATGCTGAGCCTCAATATCCACATAAAAACTATCGCTTTTATTAACCTACTTCCTATTCCATACATTCACAACATCTGCCGCATTGTTCCCATCCACCCATTGCATTTATTAACCTACTTCCTATTCGATACATTAGTAACATCTGCCACATGATTTCCCTGTCCACCATATCATATGACTTTCTAAATCCATAAATGTAAGAAACAACTCTTTATCCTAATTTAAGTACTGCTCATTTATATGCTTTGGAATAAACACTTGGTCTACACATTCCCTACCTTCCTAAATCCTCCCTGCAATCCTACTTGCTGTTTTACCTCCTAACTCTTTCAAAAATAATTCTACTGTATACTTTAACCAGAATAATCAACAGGTTTATCCCCTATAATTCTTACACTCTCTCTATTCTCCTTTTATCTTGTACAAGGGAACTATGCATGCTTTCTGCCAATCCCTTTTTTTCATGCATAAAATTGAACAAATACACCAACCACTCCAATATTATATCTCCAACTGCTTTTAACATCACTATTGTAATTCCATCTGTCGCAGCACTTTACCCCCTCTCATTCTTCTCAATGCCCCATACACTTCCCATTTCTACCTCAGGCTCCTCCTCACTCCTATTTGTTGGCCCTTCCTGCCATCCTATTATACATGAGCATGTCTTTAATTTCTTAAGATTCACTTAAAGTTCAATGCATGTGAATGAAATACTGTGTGCTCTATGAAGTTTCTTCTATTTTCTTGTGTCTTTTTATCATTATTTGTCAGCTGTTGCCACAATTTTACATGTTAGGGAAAGCTGCAGGACGCGTCAGTGGGGGAGAACATGCAAGACATACCTTACGCCAAAAACGGTCCAGCAAGAGATGCTAAAAGAAAGATTTAGAATGATAAATAATATTACCTGTACCTGAATGATGACAAAAACTCAATTTAAATGGGTTTATTAACGAAAATAATTAACAGTGATATCAAAGAGATTTCCAATGATTAATAAACACTCAAAATTATCATGCTGGAGCATTATAATATTGCACTTCTTTTTGCAATTATTAATAAGCAAAAAAAAAAAACTCATCCTTAAAAGCTTTAAAAGCTTATTAACTTTTAATGCAACCAGTTTACAATATGTATGCAACACTGTAATGCTGAAAAAAAATTTAATAAAGGTATTACAAGTAACTATGACAAACTCCATATAGTACAAATATGTAAAGTATTTGCCTAATTCAAAAAGTAATAGTTAATTTTTTTACACGTTGGGCATTTTCCACTGAGGTAGGGTGACCCAAAATTATATAAAACAGTAAACATTAATTAACGTGTGCTTAGTCAATGCATTTTTGTCAGCTCCTTATTTATGCACACTAAAATTTAGTTTTTAGTTTATCCAAGTTGAGAAGGGAGTTAAGATGATGGAATTAAATGTTTGAGATGCAACAAGCCATCTGCACATGAAGTGGATGCTGTACCAATTGTCAATATTGTGTTTACCTGTCTTCCCTGTGCTTTGGACCTCAAACCTCTATCATCATTTATCACTTTCGTTCAACATGTCACCTTAATGGAACAGCAGTGTTGAAAATATGAAGAAAGACAGTGACTTTGGTCAAAGAGACACATATGTTGGATAAACTGCAAGCTGATCACAGTGAGAGAACTCCGGTGAGAGTGCATCAAGTATGTAATGAAAGAAGTCTACAATTCAGAAAATCAGAAAGAATGAAGAAGCCATTAAAGCAAATGCCATTGCAACTGCAAGAGTACATGATACAGTTCCCTAAAGTGAATGACCAAGTGAAATATTCTGCTAAGTGAAAGAGAAAAGTTACTTAACTTGTGGACTGAAGACCAGACAGAAAAGTGAAGCACTTAGTGGTGCTGCAGAGATTTTGCAGTACATTACAGTTTATGAGAATGAATGTGAACCATCCACACCGAGTGTCTTCATTAGTAGACACTTTGATAATTTCATGAGGGGCTGCATCCTCCAGTGTTAAATTTTCCGATAATGTCACACCTAAACATGCAGCTGCAGAACATTTCACTAAAGATTCAGCACAAATCATTGAGGAATATAATTACAATCCCCAGCAAAACTTTAATATTAATGAAATGAGCTTATTCAAGAGGAGGATACCAGTCTGAGCCTACACACCTGTGATATACCTCTAAGCAATTTTAAGAGTTCTACTATAGTGCTAAAATGTAAATTCACATCTCTGACAGTTTAAGAGTTAGCATCAAAGTTTAGTTATACTGAAGTGCCAGACTTTCATTATTATTGATCTGTATATCGATTCTCAAAAAATTTATAGTTTGCAGGTGAGATTGATGTTTGGCAGTATCTACGTATGTACTTGTATAAATAACTCTTCTTGCTGATGAAATAGAACAAGAATAATGGACACACACTTATTGACAATAAAAAAGTGATATCAGCTCAAGAATTAAAACCACAAATAGCCAAACTAAGTACAACCAAAAGGTATAAATTTATTAAAAAACAGAACTTCAAACTAATCAGAATTATACTCTTCATTTTACATATTTAAATTAGCAATATATTCATTGATGTTAAAATATAGATTTCAATAAATTAGAATTATTGTACTCAGTTCAATTTGTAAATATATTCTTACAATGCTAATATAAATCTGCATTTAGAACACAAAACTTCATTTTTATTGTGCCTCTCTTGAAACGCCCACAATTTTAATGCATCCTGAAGCATCCACATGTTTGACACTGCTAGTCTGAAGTCATTCCCAACACCAACAACAAGAGTACCAGGTAAGACTCAACATGACTTCGTAATTTTCAGACCAAACCCACAAATCAACACATCTTCCTCAGTCTCAGACCAGACCCACAAATCAACACATCTTCCTCAGTCTCAGACCAAACCCACAAAACAAATATATTCATTAGTCTTAGATCAGATCTACAAAACACACACATTCATCAATCGTAAACCAGATCTACAAAACACACATATTCATCAGTCTTAGACCAGATCTACAAAACACACACATTCATCAGTCTTAGACCAGATCTACAAAACACACACATTCATCAGTCTTAGACCAGATCTACAAAACACACATTCATCAGTCTTAGACCAGATCTACAAAACACATACATTCATCAGTCTTAGACCAGATCTATAAACAATGTATTTCATTGTCTTTCACTTCTAATATTATTTTCCCTATTTAAATGGAATCAAAATAACAATTTATGAAGAGAAAAAACATGATGTGGCTTTTTTAAAATAAATATTTTAATTTTAGATATTTTATACAACCTTTAAAATAAGTTGTCCTCTGAAACTCCTATTTGATCTCAAAAAATAAAAATTCAATCAATAACCACCTAAATTTTTATCACTCAGTTTTATTTTTTAGACAGCACATGCACACACACAAATACAATTTTTTTTATTTAAGAATAGAAGTCAGAAAAATCAGGCTGGAACAACTCACAAATAACCCACACCTATGAGAGGAACCTTATAATAATGTTTTCGTCCATTTTAAATCATTGTCAAGTCATTAACAGCTGTGAATGACAGTGGTCCCACAATGAACCAAACTTTGTCGTAAGTTTCCTCTCGTATTTGTGGATTATATGTGAACAAACTTTTTATTTCATTCTCACAACTAACCCAGAAATTGAAGAAAATTTTTAAAAATCATTTTGTTTCATCTTGTACTATTACCAAGTTACAGCTGATATTTTGGTCTGTCCAATACTATTACCAAATCACATCCCCAACCTGATAATGGTCTAGACCAGGGATCCCAAACCTGTGACCTGAGGACTGCATGTGGCCCTTCTAGGAAACGGATGCAGCCCCTCACATGAACTTATGAATTCACTTTTATGCAAGTTCCTCACTGCACAGTGTCAACATTTACAAAATATTATTGTTATTATTCGTAAAAATTACAAAATGTGGCCCTCCTTTAAATCTGGCTTTTCAAATTGGCCCTTTCATACTTAAAGGTTGGGGACTATTGGTCTCAACCAGACCAAATCATTGTCTAAACACTGATCACCAGTTTGTTTGCTAGTTGTGGTCTGTTCCAGCTATGTTGTACTGACTTTTATTCATCTTTATCACATTTTCTTTTAACATATATACTGTATATCATACCCATAATTTACGAGATAATAACATTGGCAAAGATCGCAACATTGTAATTATTTTTAAACTTTTGTTTACTCTCTCTGTCTATTGAGATATACTTCCTTTATGTTGTTACATGTTGTACATGAATGGTATACAATACTGACAAGATGAAGAATTAGACACATGTGCAACATCTGGGTATCTTTATTTGTAGACATTTCACCATCCAGTGACTTTATCAATACAAATTCAAGGACATAATGGGAAGACTGTAGAACTATATACAAAAGATGAGGCAATCAGTCCCTCAGCCTTGGAGTTAGTGAAGAGCACCGTAGTCTTCAAGACTATGTTAACTATGGTACTCTTCACCAACTCCAAGGTTGAGGGACTGATTACCTCATCTTTTGTATATAGTTCTACAGTCTTCCCATTATGTCCTTGAATTTGTATTGATAAAGCCACTGGATGGCAAATGTCCACAAATAAAGATACCCAGATGTTGCACATGTGCCTTCATGTTGCTATATGACATCCATCCTAAAGAGAGCAACCAGCATATATCTTCATTCAGATACATGTGGCAAAAAGACCATTATACTCATGCCAGTTCAGTTATATCTCTTAATTTCATTTGAGAGATAAGAAAAGTTGACTTTGAGGATGATATTCCAGACTACTGACGTAAAAATCACACACTAAAATGGAAATATAAATAATCATTAGCATACCAATATAAATAATCATTAGCATACCAAGATACAGCCAAGCTGTTGTACTATTTGACACAATAATTGATAATGGGCATAAAGTCATGTAAATATGGTATGAACAATTTACACAATTATCAGCAATACTCACACTGTTAGATTCCACACGGCCTTTACGCGCATAAGTAGTGTTTTGGGGTTCCATCTTCATGCCAAAAGTGCAGCAGATCATTGTTACAGTCTGTACATCATTCATAGTAACGTAGTGATCCAAACTGTTAAAAATAACCATTTTACTATGTACTGTATTGAACATCAGTTACTTATCGTCACCATCATTACGTTAATTCCCACTCTCATGGAGAGGAAAGACACTAACCAAGGAAAAAAAATAAAAGTATTGAACAAATAGGAAAAGATGGTTAAATATATTTAGAGTGGCTACCTTTAACAGCACCACAGAAAACTAGAGCTATCATTAGCAAAATCACTGAAAACTTCAAAAAACTTTACAGTATACTAAATACTATTAAAGAAGGGACACTACAAGCATACCTCTGTTTCTGTACCTACAAATTAAGTAATTTCACTGTCACTTATTGGGCATCGTTCACATGCATATTACCTTTCCTCACATTCACCCCCAAACTCTCTCTCCTTCTCTTGATCTTAATTTCTTCCATCTTCTTTCATACTCAAGCGAATACTATTAATACAGTTTACCATTAATGTCATCCCAGCTCAAATGCTTCACTTCTACAATACTGCATATAAAGAACATTCAGTACAAATATTAACCCTGAGCTAAAACAATTCCTTGAGAGCTGCTACAGGTCACATAGGCATAACACTACAAATAAGAAAAAAAATTTAACACACCACCCATTCCCCACCAAGGTAGACCCAAAAAAGAGGAAACACATTCATTGTCACTCATTAAATCAATTGTTGTCCTGCAAAGAAGCATGCTGACACCACAATTCAAATGGTTTTGAAATGCAACATTCTCACCCCTCCTTCAAAGTGCAGGCCTGCATTGTATGTCCCACCTCCAGCTAACTGACTTTCCCTGAATGCCTTTATATATATTACCTTGCTCACACTCCAACAGTACACCAGGTCACAAAATCTACTTGCCTCCAATCACTTCTATTTAATGTGTTTACATAAGTTCATCAGATGTTCAAGCCCCTAGCACTCAAAACCTCCTTTGACCCCTCCCTCCAATCCTTCCTGAGACAATCCCCTACCCCTCCTTCTCCCCACCCAAAATTTAAATACCATCCTAGTCATCCTATTCTGTTCCATCCTCTTAAATTCCCTAAAACACCTCAACAACCCCTCATCAATCCACTGAATTATACTTGAGGTAACCCCACACATTCCTAATCTTATATTATGTATATGTAAGCAAAGCCAGGTTAGGTTGCTAAGTTAATCTGAGTAAATATTAAAACTTTGCATATCAAAAATTTAAGCAACTTCAATTAACTGTTTTCCTTGGTGGAGAAGGGTAAATTTTCGGGCGTATCAAATTTATTCAATAAACTGAAATATTAATTGGCATGCATAAATTTAATATCGGAACTTACATGGAGTTGACAAGCTTGCGGGCAAAAGGGTGAAGTATCCAGGGAGAGTCTGTGTACTCCCATGTATTTATACTCAAGCCAGGCCTGAGTGAAGTTGTAGCTGCTGCTAAAGACCACAACTGCCACAAATATATTCAGAATCTATCAGTACAAATACATAATACAGACAGAAGCTATACAACCAGGTCTTGATTAGTGCAAGTTTGATAAAAGCAAATTTTGATTTAGAGCAAAATTAATTAATGCTAGTTTCTCCCCTAAACTCTTCAAAGCGTGAGAAAAATTAACATATACTGTACAGTAGTCCCACAATATCCGTGAGTGATGCATTCCAAGCCCTATGTGGATACCCGTGGATAGTAGCAAACCCTATACATACACATCATTTTTTGTTTACATACTTACAGTGGTACCCCGACTTACGATGATCCCCAAACACACCCTTTTATGTAAGTTGATTTTTTTAAATGCTTTTGTAAGTGTAATTTTGGGGGTCTAAAAGGACTAGTCTATTTTACATCATTTCTTATGGAGATAAATTCGTTTGGTAATGGCACTTGAACAGCATTCTGGAATGAAAAAATATCGTAAGTCGGGGTACCACTGTACCTATGATAAAGTATAATTGATAAATTACACACTTCAAGGCTTTTATTAGGCTTTGAAAAACTGACAGCATCACTCCTTTGGTGCTATTATTAAGCAAAATTAAGGGATATTTTTGGACCATGGTAAACTGCAGATAACTGAAACCATGGAAATTAAATCCATGAATATGGGGGGGAGTTCTACTGTAATTCAAATACTGCAAATTTGAAAAATGTGACCACTTCACGGGATTCATTATTTGCACTAATGGAGACGTGACTGTACAGTTATCGACATTTTATCACTATCATATTTGGAGAGTGTGTAAAGGTAGAAAGTTAAAAGTGAACATAGATAAGAGTAAGGTGATGAGGGTATCAAATGATTTAAATAAAGAAAAATTGGATATCACATTGGAGAGAGGGATTATGGAAGAGGTAAATGTTTTCAGATATTTGGGAGTTGATGTGTCAGCGGATGGGTTTATGAAGGATGAGGTTAACCATAGAATTGATGAAGGAAAAAAGGGGTATCTGTGGAGTATCTGTGGAGACAAAAAACGTTATCCATGGAGGCAAAGAAGGGAATGTACGAAAGTATAGTGGTACCAACACTCTTATATGGGTGTGAAGTATGGGTTGCAAATGCTGCAGCGAGGAGGAGGCTGGAGGCAGTGGAGATGTCCTGTCTAAGGGCAATGTGTGGTGTAAATATTATGCAGAAAATTCGGAATGTGGAAATTAGGAGAAGGTGTGGAGTTACTAAAAGTATTTGTCAGAGGGCTGAAGAGGGGTTGTTGAGGTGGTTTGGTCATTTAGAGAGAATGGATCAAAGTAGAATGACTTGGAGAGCGTATAAATCTGTAGGGGAAGGAAGGCGGGGTAGGGGTCGTCCTAGAAAAGGTTTGAGGGAAGGGTAAAGGAGGTATTGTGGGCGAGGGCTTGGACTTCCAGCAAGCATGTGTGAGCGTGTTAGATAGGAGTGAATGGAGACGAATGGTTTTGGGACATGACGATCTGTTGGAGTGTGAGCAGGGTAACATTTTGTGAAGGGATTCAGGGAAACCAGTTAATTGATTTAGTTGGACTTGAGTCCTGGAAATGGGAAGTACAATGCCTGCACTTTAAAGGAGGGGTCTGGGATAGCGACAGCTGGGAGGGACAATTCTCAGCTGTCGTATCTGAGCTCCTCTGCAAAGACAGTGATTATGTATGAGTGTGGTGAAAGTGTTGAATGATGATGAAAGTATTTTCTTTTTGGGGATTTTCTTTCTTTTTGGGTCTATATAATTTCATTCCCAAGTCTTTTGAACAAGAAAGTATTGTTTCAAGCTCATGACAATAGTCACTATGTGCTCTCTCTCTCAGTAAATGATTTATAAAATGTGAAAGGTCTAGTACAGGTGCTGCTTGACTTACAATGGGGCTACATTCCAACAAACCCATCATAAGCCGAAAATATCGTAAGTCAAATATGAATATATGCTAAATAAATAAGTAATAAATAACTACTGTCACTGAATAAGTAAATAAACAAATAATTACTGTAACTAACTAAATGTCAGTATTGAAAAATAAATAAATAAATACCAATTATGGACTTGCTACCTTCATGCTAGCTAATTATCGTAAGTTTCATCTCCACTGTAAAGTCAAAATATCATAAACTGAGGAGCAACTGTACTGTAAATGTAAGATTAAGCAAGAGGAGTTCATACACAGGTCATTATGCTCAATATTCCCAACCGTGTTATAGATATCATAAAATTAGTTAAATGATAAATATTTTTTAAACTACCAACCTGAACAAGATCTCTTCTGCCGACCACAGCAGCAGCATCTCTGTTGTGCAAACATGCACCAACTATATCATTTTCATCGAGCCTGCCAACAAAATATTACAATGTAACTATGTACTGACTTCTAGGTACTAGGTTGGTAGACAGCAAGTGCTCAGGGAGGTACTACTGTCTTGCCAAGTGAGTGTAAAATGGAAGCCTGTAATTGTTTTATATGATGGTAGGACTGATAATATTTTTCTATTTATTCATCTCTTAATTAATAAGTTCTGAACATTCTAGACTTTTTTGAACAAACAAATTATTTTCTTGAGGTTCACAACTGATAATCTATTTTCATTGTTCAATATCAATGAAAAAATGTACTGAACCTAAAAGAAAAAGGATAAACCCTGATGACTATAAGAAAAAGTCTACTGCAGCAATGCAGTAGGCCTACTGCAATAGGCCATAGAACAATATACACATGAAGTTCATTTTCCTTGGCATCTTTCCATCTGTGTACCGCTAACTGGAGTGGAACAACAGCATTTTGCAGAGTGTAGGTATAATGTTTGTTTCTGAAACAACATGGTCCATCAGTAACTTGTGTGTTTCTCTCACTGATACATATCTCTTACTGTTCACCTGATTACCAGAATAAATTTATCCAAATCAAACTCATTAGGGACAAAAAGATTGGTCAAGAAAATTCGGTCCCACAGAACATAAATGTGTATATATCACCATACCTTTCCAGTAATGAAGAATATATATATGCCCTGAGTTGGTTTAGGTTGAGACCTGACAAATAGCTGATCTATGCAATAGCAAGCTGATTACTTGTGTTCTATTACCACTTGAACTATTAAGACACATTCGTGTCATGAAATCAATTAACAGTTTGTCATATAATTTGTCATCTCAGTCTGTAATATTACTGTTAATTTCCATTTTTTTAATGCAATGGCCATCTCCCACCAAGGCAGGGTGACCCAAAAATGAAACACTTTCACCATCATTCACACTACCACTGACTTGCCAGAGGCATGTAGATATGACAGTTCAAATGTCCCTCCAAACAGTAAATATCCCCACCCCTCCTTTAGAGTGCAATCACTGTACTTCCCATCTCCAGGACTCAAGTCCTGCTAACCAGTTTCCACGAATCCCTTCACTCCTTCACACTCCAACAGCTCGCTAGATCCCAAAAACCATTTGTCTCCACTTACTCCTATCTAACATGCTCACACATGCCTACTGAATGTCCAAGCCCCTTGCACACAAAGCTCCCTTTACTCCCTCCCTCCATCTTTTCCTAGGAATGATGGAGAGGTATAAGTTACTTTTCATATCTACTTTTAAAAAATTGTTTTGTGTGTGTTGGATGTATCAAATTCATGAAATACCTGGCTGAAAACAACCATCAATCTTATAAAGTCAATATCATATCATGAATTTTTCTAATGTATAGAATACTGCCTCTCTCCTAGAGAGTATGCCATGGTAAGCATGGTGAAATTTGCAACTTTTTAAAAGTAATAACCATTTTACACACTTGCTCAAAATTGTGTGATGCCCATTCAGTCTCAAATTATGGCAATGTTTTGGCCTGTCCTGAACCATTGACAGTGATCCAAAACAGACTGAAACACCATCATAATTTTCCTCTCTTGTGTGTGTGTTATCTGTAATCTATTACAGCCATGGTATTTTTACTTTTATTCTTCCTGTTCAAAGTAGTAGAAAAAGGATGTACAAAACTTACACATAAGATGCTCCAAGATCTCTAGATAAAGGCATCAGGGATTTAACATCATATATTAACACACTACCAACATTGAACGATCGTCCTACTTCATCCTCATTTTTGCCACGTTTGCTTTTAAATTTCTGAAAAAAAAAAAAAATGGGAGTACTATACGTATTAGGAAGCAATTAGAAAGCTGGTAATGAGAATCAAAGACTAACAAGATTGGTCAGAATAACAAGAGATCGGCAATAATTGGCTTCACTTGGTCTTTTAATAAAGCCTTGCTATCTTAAATTTATTACCCTAACATACATTTATTGTCAATAAAAGTTTTCATGCTAGATGCAAACTAAGTTTATTAGAATTTTTTTTTTTTTTTTTTTCAACAAGTCGGCCGTCTCCCACCGAGGCAGGGTGACCCAAAAAGAAAGAAAATCCCCAAAAAGAAAATACTTTCATCATCATTCAACACTTTCACCACACTCATACATAATCACTGTCTTTGCAGAGGAGCTCAGATACGACAGCTGAGAAAAGTCCCTCCCAGCTGTCACTATCTCAGACCCCTCCTTTAAAGTGCAGGCATTGTACTTCCCATTTCCAGGACTCAAGTCCAACTAAATCAATTAACTGGTTTCCCTGAATCCCTTCACAAAATGTTACCCTGCTCACACTCCAACAGATCGTCATGTCCCAAAAACCATTCGTCTCCATTCACTCCTATCTAACACGCTCACACATGCTTGCTGGAAGTCCAAGCCCCTCGCCCACAAAACCTCCTTTACCCCTTCCCTCCAACCTTTTCTAGGACGACCCCTACCCCGCCTTCCTTCCCCTACAGATTTATACGCTCTCCAAGTCATTCTACTTTGATCCATTCTCTCTAAATGACCAAACCACCTCAACAACCCCTCTTCAGCCCTCTGACAAATACTTTTAGTAACTCCACACCTTCTCCTAATTTCCACATTCCGAATTTTCTGCATAATATTTACACCACACATTGCCCTTAGACAGGACATCTCCACTGCCTCCAGCCTCCTCCTCGCTGCAGCATTTGCAACCCATGCTTCACACCCATATAAGAGTGTTGGTACCACTATACTTTCGTACATTCCTTCTTTGCCTCCATGGAAAACGTTTTTGTCTCCACAGATACCTCAATGCACCACTCACCTTTTTCCTTCATCAATTCTATGGTTAACCTCATCCTTCATAAACCCATCCGCTGACACGTCAACTCCCAAATATCTGAAAACATTTACTTCTTCCATAATCCCTCTCTCCAATGTGATATCCAATTTTTCTTTATTTAAATCGTTTGATACCCTCATCACCTTACTCTTATCTATGTTCACTTTTAACTTTCTACCTTTACACCTCTCCCAAACTCGTCCACTAACCTTTGCAACTTTTCTTTAGAATCTCCCATAAGCACAGTATCATCAGCAAAAAGTAACTGTGTCAACTCCCATTTTGCATTTAATTCTCCATAATTTAATCCCACCCCTCTCCCCAACACCCTAGCATTTACTTCTTTTACAACCCCATCTATAAATATATTAAACAACCATGGTGACATTACACAACCCTGTCTAAGACCTACTTTTACCGGAAGTAATCTCCTCTCTCCTACACACCCTAACCTGAGCCTCACTATCCTCATAAAAACTCTTTACAGCCTTCAGTAACTTACTACCTATTCCATACACTTGCAACATTTGCCACATTGCTCCCCTATCCACTCTATCATATGCCTTTTCTAAATCCATAAATGCAATAAAAACTTCTCTACCTTTATCTAAATACTGTTCACATATATGCTTCACTGTAAACACTTGATCTACACATCCCTACCCACTCTAAAGCCTCCTTGCTCATCTGCAATCCTACTCTCTGTCTTACCTCTAATTCTTTCAATAATAACCCTGCCATACACTTTACCTGGTATACTCAGTAAACTTATTCCCCTATAATTTTTTACACTCTCTTTTATCCCCTTCCCTTTATATAAAGGAACTATACATGCTCGCTGCCAATCCCTAGGTACCTTCCCCTCTTTCATACATTTATTAAACAAAAATACCAACCACTCCAGCACTATATCCCCCCCTGCTTTTAACATTTCTGTCATGATTCCGTCAATTCCAGCTGCTTTACCCCCTTTCATTCTACGTAATGCCTCACGCACCTCCCCACACTCACATCCTGCTCTTCTTCACTCCTAAACGATGTTGTACCTCCCTGGCCAGTACATGAAATTACCGCCCCCCTTTTTCATCGACATTTAAAAGTTCCTCAAAATATTCCCGCCATCTACCCAATACCTCCAGTTCCCCATCTACTAACTCCCTACTCTGTTTTTAACTGACAAATCCATTCGTTCCCTAGGCTTTCTTACCTTGTTTATCTCACTCCAAAAATTTTTCTCGTTTTCAGCAAAATTTCTTGACAGAGCCTCTCCCATTCTTTCATCCGCTCTTCTTTTGCACTCTCTCACCACTCTCTTCACCTTTCTTTTACTCTCTATATACTCTGCTCTTCTATTAACACTTCTGTTTTGTAAAAACCTCTCATAAGCTACCTTTTTCTCTTTTATCACACCCTTTACTTCTTCATTCCACCACTCACTCCTCTTTCCTCCTGCACCCACCCTCCTATAGCCACAAACTTCTGCCCACATTCTAATACTGCATTTTTAAAACTATCCCAACTCTCTTCAACCCCCACTACTCCTACTTGCACTAGCCCACCTTTCTGCCAATAGTTGCTTATATCTCACCCTAACTTCCTCCTCCCTTAGTTTATACACTTTTACCTCTCTCTTACTTGCTGTTGCCATTTTCTTTTGTCCCATCTACCTTTTACTCTAACTGTAGCTGCAACCAAATAATGATCTGATATATCTGTTGCCCTCTATAAACATGTACATCCTGAAGCCTACTCATCAACCTTTTATCCACCAATACATAATCCAACAAACTACTTTCCTTACGTGCTATATCATACCTTGTATATTTATTTATCCTCTTTTTCATAAAATATGTATTACTTATTACCAAACCTCTTTCTACACATAGCTCAATTAATAGTTCCCCATTTACATTTACCCTGGCACCCCAAATTTACCTACTACTCCCTCCACAACATTTTTACCCACTTTAGCATTAAGATCCCCAACCACAATTACTCTCTCACTTGGTTCAAAACTCCCACACACTCACTCAACATTTCCCAAAATCTCTCTCTCTCCTCTACACTTCTCTCTTCTCCAGGTGCATAAACACTTACTATAACCCACTTTTCACATCCAACCTTTATTTTACTCCACATAATCCTTGAATTTATACATTTATATTCCTTCTTTACCTGCCATAACTGATTATTCAACATTATTGCCACTCCTTCTTTAGCTCTAACTCTATTTGAAACCCCTGATCTAATCCCATTTATTTCTCCCCACTGAAACTCTCCTACCCCCTTCAGCTTTGTCTCACTTAAAGCCAGGACATCCAGCTTCTTTTCATTCATAACATCTACAATCATCTCTTTCTTATCATTCGCACAACATCCACGCACATTCAAACATCCCACTTTGACGGTTTTCTTCTTCTTTTAGTAAGCTATACAGGAAAAGGGTTACTACCATTGTTCCCGGCATTTTAGTTGACTTTTACAACACGCATGGCTTACGGAGGAAAGATTCTTATTCCACTTCCCCATGGATATGAAAGGGAAAAGCAATAAGAACAAGAACTATTAAGATAAAATCAAAGAAAACTCAGATGAGTGTGTATACATAAACGTGTACATGTTTGCGTAGTGTGACCTAAGTGTAAGTAGAAGTAGCAAGACGTACCTGAAATCTTGCATGTTTATGAGACAGAAAAAAGACACAGCAATCCTACCATCATGTAAAACAGTTTCAGGTTTCTGTTTCACAGTCACCTGGCAGGATGGTAGTACCTCCTGGGTGGTTGCTGTCTACCAACCTACTACTTTTATTTTATTTTTAATGTCCTTGTAGTATATATGTACTGCATGTGCAATATATTTTTACGTTCTATTAGTCTTATGTTAGGTTTAAGTGTGTTCAAAATGCTGTGCCCGAGCTGGGACTGTGTGTACAATTCAATGTCCTCCAATTTTGCAATAACTCAGAATTTATCATGTAAAAAAAAAAGTATTTAGTTTTATTCAATTATTTTAATGTCTATGTGAAAAATTATTTGAAATTATGCACTTTGAAATAAACAAATACAACTTTATTTCAACATGATAGACTGTTTATATTTAAGCTAGACTTAAGACTACAATGGCAATAAGGAGAGAACATTAGCAAAACTCAACATACAGTAATAATGAACAATGGCTGAGCAAAGTGCAGAAAAGTCCTATGACAATTTACACTTTTGCTTTTACACTCTTAACAAAATTACCTTAATACAGTGGACCCCGAGTTTCGGTCACCTCAAAAATCAAACAATTATGTAAGTTTAATATTGTAGTGCTTTTGTATGTGTGTTTTTGGGGGTCTGAAAGGACTAATCTAATTTACATTTTTCCTTAAGGAACAAATTGTTCTGGTAATGGCATTGAACAGCGTTCTGGAATGAATTATGCCCCGAAACTCGGGGTCCACTGTATAAATGTTACAACATTTGGATACATATTAAAACAACAATATAAACTTACTTAACAGAGTTACTGTAGCAGTTAACATACCTTGTCTTGATAATATGTGAGAAATAGAGACACTGTGTTCAATTGATGGGCTGTGGCTTACAGCAGGATACATGTAGCTGTACTTAGGAGAGGTTGGCACAGTGCCTGATTTCTGACCCATGTAATTTTTAATGTAGGCACCAAGGGCGAGAGAGACCGTGGCGTTGTCGACTCAGTCCGAGAAGATCCTTTCTTCATGAACATTGGCCGTGTAAAACAAACTAATAGCCCTGTGAAAAAAAAACTTCTGACTTTATTGTCGCCTGTTTCACCTGTCATTCACTTGTAGCCGGTTTGAAGACTTTTCTACCTTCACTGCAGCTTTAGTTTAATCTTCTCTACTGACCACCTGGTCAATCAGTCTGTTTGTGCTAACAGCTCCAAGCCCTTATAGCTTTTTCAACCTGGCTGATCTGGTACTAGAAGGAAGCTGTCTAGTTTCTTCTTGAAAACTTTTGTCTTCCTCATAACAATACTGCATAGCTCGATTGCTAGTGCACTCAGCTCACCGCTGAGGTCCGGGGTTGATCCCGGTACAGGTGGAAACATTAGGACGCGTTTCTTCAAGACACCTACTGTCCATGTTCACCTAGCAGTATGTACCTGGGTGTTAGTTGACTGGTGTGGGTTGCATCCTGGGACAAAATTGACCTAATTTGCCCGAAATGTTCTGCATAACAAGGGGCTTTCTATATAGTAGTATGTCACTGATGTCAGCTAGGCCTGTATACCTTGTACATGAACTTGTAGAAATAAAGTTTATTATTATTACTGTTATAATTAAACCTATGAAAATAAAGACCATTTGTCTTGATCTTTCATGCCTCGTAAAGTGCCGTTAATAGATGTAACAAATACAACTATAAAATTAAAGACCTTTTAGCTTTATCTTTGAGGCCTTGTCAAGTCCAGTCAATTCAATGTTATTTAAGAAAGTTTGCATAAAAATGACCAACCTAGATGCAATTAAAAAATGTCTATAACTCCACTTGCAGTTAATGGAGATCAATTTTTGGTGAGAAAGGCATAAAACAATTACCCATTTAAAGACTGATTAAAATTAATAAAAAAGCCAATTAAAAATACTGAAGTTGTAATGCAAACCAAAATAGCTAGACCATGCTAAACCATAACCTAAAAGTGCATTACTTTTTCAGATTTGATTATCCATCGATCTGTATTTGTAAGTTTGGATTTTTTAAATACAGTAGCTCTCAGATTAAAACTGTACACTGGAAGTTGACTCGACAACTTCCTCGCTACCCTGCCAGGGAGGGAGCAGCACTAAAGCTTTCAAATAAATACTACCTTGTTATCAAACATATACTTACACATGGAATTCTAACTTATTAGGCAATATATGTATCATGAATCACTTAAGACATACTGTAATTTGCATCCTTTTATATGATAAGATACAGAATAATGAGCAAGAAAGAAAATGAGTGTTAGCAAAATAGGGAGTGAGGTTACAACAGAAGAGTTGTTAACACTGATGCTGACAAAGCTAATAACATCTACACATTTGATACCTACCTGCCTGGAAAATCTAGCACCTGACGTCCGTGGGGAAGGGAACTCCCATGATCCTGGTAACTTCCATACACCTGCCCAGAGTATCCATTACCTAATGGAGTCTCGATAGAGTTCAGTCTATCATCCCCCTGTAATAAAAATATGTGGTATCATGAGTCCACATGTTTATAGTGATATTAGTTGCTCCAGGCTTTAATATGACAAAAGTTTTTTTGTGAATTTATAATATTGGTAATAATTTAACTACTGGTGGGCAAAACGAGTCAGTTGGTTATTCCATCTCCCAAATACATACAGAAGAAAACAGTGTCAGAAGATAGTGTTATGGAACACAGGCAGTGACAGAAGATGCAGTGTCATGGAACACAGGCAGTGACAGAAGATGCAATGTCATGAAATACACGCAATGTCAGAAGATACAGTGTCATGAACACAAGCAGTGTCATAAGATACAGTGTCATGAAATACAAGCACTGTCAGAAGATACAGTGTCATGAAACACAGGCAGTGACAAGATACAGTGTCATGAAACACAGGCAGTGACATAAGCCACAACCAACCAGTGGCATACTTTGCTACAATATTGTGCAAAACTCATCAATAAACATGTTAGTTTAACTTTGTACTGACTCACCAGTAAGCTTTCAAATGATTGACAAAAACCCTTATACAGGGCTCGAGGCAGGCTTTATGTTTCCTTTGATACTGGCTGGCTGTAGGTTTCAAAACCTGAAAAGGAATTCACATGGCACTGTAGAGGGTTCAAGAGATTGTTTTTGTTGTTCAACACACTGGCTGTATCCACCGAGGCAAGTGACCTAAAGAAAAACAAGTTTTCTTTTTAAATTTAGTAATTTATATCTTTATTTCAGGAGCAAGGGGCTAGTAACCCCTCTCCTGTATACATTACAAATTTAAAAAGAGAAACTTTGTTTCTTTTGGGCCACCCTCCTGGTGGGAATTCAGTTGTTGAAAAACAACAAAAAAATTCCTTTATTTCAGCATGATACAATGTTTGTACAGAGATGGGTGACATTC
>WNWK01000199.1:0-108640 GCA_009830355.1 Cherax destructor | reverse complement strand
AAGAAAAAAAAAAGAAGATAAGAAAATAAAAATAAAAAAGGATAAAAAAGGGGGAAAGTGGAGGAATAGTTCCTAGGAGGAATGGAAGGGCGAATCCCTCCGCGCCCAAGAGGACCTCAACCCCTGCAAGTAGTGCAGATGCTGCATGGAACCCGTGCCATACCCTACCCTTCATGCCAGTAAACCAGCAATCCGGGATAGCAACCTCACATCCACCGAGCCACCTCGGCGGACAAAGAGAGGCGGCCGGATATCCGCCACAAAGCATACCGCTTCGATCACCACCCCGGAATCCGAAAGGTGGCCTCCAGAGATACACCCGTCGCCCGAAAGATACCCAAGGCCACACCCGGGAGACCGGAGAGGGAATGGGACATCCCCAGGCGATCCAGATTCCACGGCAAACTACACCACCACCAAGGACCTCAACGGAATGGGATGGACCACGATACCCTTCCCCCTACCGAGGAACTAGAATGCCTGTGGAGGGAAGCTCCCAGGTTAAAAATGGGAAGGAAATAAGGGAGGGATGAGGAGGAAGAGGAGGAAGGGAAAAAGGAGGATGGGGAAAATGGGAAAAGGGAGGGGGGATTGGGGGGTAATTAGGTTCGGTCTGAGGAAGAAGACCAAAAGGTCCAATTCCTCAGACCAAGAGCCTCTTCACCACAGCAAGGAGCCCCCCTTGAAGAGGTCATTATAATCAAAACAAAGCAGTAAACCTAGTTAATATCTGAAAAATCTAGAACCATGTGATGAACATGGCAGTCACTGGAAAGATTATATTTTCCTTGTAAGTTTGAATTACACCACATTATTACATTTTAAGGAGGGAGCACTAACCCCATAGGGGGTTATAGAGCACCTGGCGAGAATGGAAGACAATCTGGTTCGATCCAATGGAGGAAAAATCAGGGCAAATTCCTTGGATCAAGAGTGCCACTCTGGCATCAAGGAACCATTCCCTGAGAGGTATAAGAGTTGAAGCACTGTATCTCACATCACCTCGCAAATTAGAAATATTCAGGTTCAATAGAAAAGGGTAGTTCCTATTCCTTAAATCAAGAGCCCATCACTGGCATCAAGGCAACAATTCCCTTGAAGGGAAACAAATGAAGCATGTTGAAGTTTACTCAGTATCAAATGCACATTGTTTTTATTAGCACTATTACAATGTATTTTATATATGGGATGTGGTAAACCCATAAGGGCCATACAGTGCCTGAGGCATACCAGGTAATCAAGAATGATCCAGGGAAGAATAGCTCAAATTCCTTATATCAAGATTCTCTTAACATCAAGACACCCATCCATCTATTCAACATTATTATTATTATTATAATATAACTAAGCACAAAACCCATAAGGGTCATATAGCACTGCATCTATTCAATAACTTGGCTCTTTTTTCTATTTATTAAGTAGTTTTGTCCTTTAATAGAATTAAAAATCGTCAGGAAAATTCTTGGGGCTCTGGCTTGAGATGGCAGCCTAAGAGTGTACTCCAGCATGTGATGCAGAACAATGTTTCCACACAGTGCCAACTGTGTCAGCTCCAAGCTCACTATACTACCGCACAGTTGGTACCATACTTCAATCACTCTGTTCACCTTGGTGTTACTGCTACAGAGATGAAGGCTTTCCTAATTATTATTAAATTCCCATGTGGGTCAGTCAGGGCCCTGCATGACCAAAGGGAGATGACAGAATACAGAACACTCAGTTCAGACAGTGACCCAGTGTTCAAACACTTTCTTAAAGCTGCAACAGGACACAGAAGACATACCACATGTTCAACATAACCTGCTCAGAAACTCCATACAAATAAAAGGCTATAAGAAACTCCATACATGCAAAGAAAAGGCTCTAAAGTATGAAACTCACTACCTGCTGATGCAAAAAATTCCCAATCTGCCCACTACTTCAAAACACATTTAAAACACCTCATAAATCTGTTATTATTACAGGCTGTTAATTATCATTTATTTTAACCTGTTTTCCAGACTTAAATACAATCCCCACCCATGCATTACTACCACCCTTCAACCTTTTTTGATAGTCCAGTTTTCACAATTATTATTATAATCAAATAGAAGCGCTAAACCACAGGAGTTATACAGCCCAGTTTTCCCAAGTATTAATATGTTGAATCAAACTTAGCATTCAAGGACTATAAACCGTACTTATGCCTTTTTATTTTTTTATATGCAAGTGTTAGTGCTAATGAATAATGTTAGAATGCCTTAAATGCTCTAAATAATCAGGAATATTCCAATAAGCTTATACAGTCATCCCTCGGTTTTCGGTTTTAATCCGTTCCAGATGGATCGGCTAAAACCAAAATCGGCGAAAACCAAAACTATTTTCCCCATAAGAAATAATGGAAATTCAATTAATCCGTTTCAGAAACCCAGAAGTTTGGAAAAAAAAATTTTGGGGGCCTTAAAGATAGATTTACATGCACAAATGAATGAACTGAATGTGGCACTTACCTTTATTGAAGACTGATGTTGCTGGATGGGAGAGAGGGAAGATGGGAGAGGGAAGAGACCTAATTTTGGAAGGGGAATCCCCCTCCATAAGGACTCTAGGTACCAAGTCCTTATCCGGGGTCACTTCCCTGCATGCCTGCTACACTCCCTCCCTGCCTGCCTGCTACACTCCCTGCATACATGCTACACTCCCTACATACATGCTACACTCTCTGCATACCTGCTACACTCCCTGCATACCTGCTACACTCCCTGCATACCTGTTACACTCCCTGCATACATGCTACACTCCCTGCATACATGCTACACTCCCTGCATACATGCTACACTCCCTGCATACATGTTACACTCCCTGCATACCTGCTACACTCCCTCCCTGCCTGCTACACTCCCACCCTGCCTGCTACACTCCCTGCATACATGCTACACTCCCTACATACATGCTACACTCCCTGCATACCTGCTACACTCCCTGCATACCTGTTACACTCCCTGCATACATGCTACACTCCCTGCATACATGCTACACTCCCTGCATACATGTTACACTCCCTGCATACCTGCTACACTCCCTGCATACCTGTACACTCCCTGCATGCATGCTACACTCCTGCATACCTGTTACACTCCTGCATACATGCTACACTCCCTGCATACATGTTACACTCCCTGCATGCATGCTACACTCCCTGCATGCATGCACACTCCCTGCATGCATGCTACACTCCCTGCATGCATGCTACACTCCCTGCATGCATGCTACACTCCTCTACATGCATGCTACACTCTTAAACTCCATCGTGTTTCTCACTTTCACTATCATATTTTTCTATTATTTCTTCATTTCTACAGTGTTCCTCACTTTCTTTACCAAAGAAGTGGCACTAGGAGCTTTCTTTGGGCCCATGGTAGCTTATTTAGTAGTCACACACAATAATCAAGGCCCAAAAACAATGAATTGTTAATAAATGTTTTGTATAAACTCCTGGGGTGATGTTCACTCAAGCGTAAACAATGCTAGACTGCGTGACAATGTGCATGGGTGGCGGGCCTACGGCCTTTGTATGTGCGTGGCACTGGTGGACAGGTCCCATACGGTCGGCGAAAACTAAAACAATCGGCGAAAACTAAGACAAATTTTCCCTGAAAAAAGTCGGCGAAAACCAAAATCGGCGAAAACTGGGACAAGGGAAAACCAAGGGATGACTGTACAGTGGACCCTCGCTATTCGAACACTCCAAAACTCACCCTCATTCCAGAATGCTGTTCAAGTGCTGTTACCAAACTAATTTATTCCCTTAAGGAATGATGTAATTAGATTAGTCCATTTCAGACCCCCAAAAATACACTTATAAAAGCACTTACAATAATAAACTTACATAAAAGGGCGAGTTTTGGAGTGTTCGAATAGCGAGGGTCCACTGTAGTTCAAGCTACTTTTTTTTGTACCCATTTAAATTAGGTTAGTGCAACAACCTCCTCTCTCCTTAAGAGAGCAGACACTGCTTCTCATCTCCAGGACTAAAGTTCAGCTAACCAGTTTCCAAGAATCCCTTCATAAAGTTACCTTACTCACATTCCAACAGCACGTCAAGGCATAAGTCACTCACTTTAATCAAACACACTCACACAAGTCTGCTGGATGTTCAATCCCCCTAGGACTCAAAATCTCCTTTACACCTCTCCTCTTTCAACCATTCCTGGAATGACCCTTACCCATCCTTCCTCTCACCCAAGATTTACGTAACCTTTTACTCTTCTATTCTGCTCCATCTTTTCTAGATGCCCCAGCCACTTTAGCAACATCTGAGTCACTGGAATTATACTTGTTGTAACCCCAAAGTGTTTTCTAATCTCCATGCTCTGAATTCTCTGCATAATATTTATACCACATATTGCATTCAAACAAGATATCTCCTCTGCCTCCAGCCTCATGCTTGCTGCAGTGTTTAAAGCCCATGCAGTGCACACATACAAAAGTGTTAATACCACTGCACTTTGGTACATTTTCCGTTTTGCCTCCATAAATTTTTATCCACAAATGCCTCGACACACCACCATTTTTTTTTTTTTTTACCCATCTCTGTTCTAAGGTCCACTTTGCCTTTCACAGACCCAGCAGCTGAAATATCAGAATACGTACAGTGGTACCTCGAGTTTCGAACAGCTCCCAACTCGAACAATTATGTAAGTGTATTATTGTAAGTGCTTTTGTAAGTGTATTTTTGGGGGTCTGAAACGGACTAATCTAATTTACATTATTCCTTTTGGGAACAAATTCGTTCGGTAATGGCACTTGAATAGCCTTCTGGAACGAATTATGTGCCCCAACTTATGAGTTTTCAGAGTTACGAGCCGTTGCTTGGTCAAAATCCGAGTTACGAGCGAAAAATAAAAAAATACTGAAAATGACATTTGGCAAGAACCCCGATCTAAATGGAACAACGAAAGGTGGTTTTGGGACTTGGTACTTATAAAACAATGCTAGTGCAATGTTCTCACTGGATGTAATGGGTAATTATCTTGTTATTCTACAAAAAAATAAAGTTGCTAAGTTTTTGACATTTGCAAAATATCTTACCCTTTACTCCCACACAAATCCCAAAATATTCGGAATATTTCCAATATTCCACAAGCCAATTGTAGAACAATAATTTTTTTATGATTCATGATTCCTGTCAATATTATTGTATTTACTTCAAAAATAAATGGTGGGCTTCATGAAATAAGTTAATAACTTACTTCCGAGATATTCATATATCACTGCACTAGTGATCTAGTGCAGTTAGCCTCTCAAAAACTCAATTTTCTCTTACTCAGGACCAAAGAACACGTTATAAGAAGGAGCAGTAATGATTTTATATGCTTGGACTGGTCCTGGGCACTCGCCATATTATGGCCTATTTTATTCATTCTAGAGTATATATCATCTTTCTATGTTACTTATAGTGTTTATTATGTCATATTAGATCAATTCTGATAGATAAATAAGCCTTAGAGTTGATATTAGTCTTATATTGAAGTATTTTCTGCTGCCCCTGGGGTGGCTTTTTGGGGGATGGAACGGATTAATGGCATTTCAATTAATTTCAATGAGGAAAATTTATTTGATGTATGAGCAAATTGAGTTATGAGCTCGGTCACAGAACGAATTAAACTCTTAAGTCAAGGTGCCACTGTACTTTACTTCCTCCATGCTCCCTCCCTCAAACCTGATATACACAAATGGGGAGTAAAGAAACTCATTGAACAAATAAAATTACCTAGAAATAATTATTGCCTACAAATCTGCTCCTCAAAGCTCGAAAAACATCAGTACACAGCCTCAGCTCACAAACCTAACAGTATCATTCCTAAATATGACAATTCAAAACACCTTACATAATGTGAGTAATCAATTCTTGAATATGCAGCGCCTGTGTGGAACCCTCACTCACTACATAAAAAGTGAAATTCGAGTAAGTCCAAAGGAGTGCATTCAGTGCTACCTGAGTAGGAGGAGAATAAAAAACAAAGATGAGATATGATCACAACATGCACAAATATTCCAGGTAATAGTGTAGAACAAGAATGAAGTTCAAGTCACAGACGAGCCACAGGAATATTAGGAAGTTTTTCTTCAGTTTCATAGTAATTGGTAAGTCAAATGATATTGGTGAGGAAATGGTGGAGGCAGGATCTATACATACTTTTAAAAGCAGCAACAACAAGGCCCACAAGGCTAAGAGAGAGTGAATCTGAAGAGCAGCAATGTTAAGAGACAGATCCAGGAACTGAGAATCAACACCTACAACAACAAATAGGCAAGTACAAATACATAAGTACCTAATTGTTCAGCAGGGTATCGAAGAGCATCCCCTCCAGATGAGAGTGGTAGAGTGAAAAACAGAAAAGTAATATAATTCAGTGTTTTAAGATTATTATTACATACATGGGGGAAGCACTTAACCCACAGGGGTCACACAGAGCCTGGGTATATGGCTGGCATTCAGACTCGATTCAAGGAATTGAGCACAGGTTCAATTCCTTAGATCAAAAGCCCCTCATCACATCAAGGAACCTCCCTCTAGGTGTAATTTAAGGAGAACGTTATGCTAGTGTCAAGGTATACTTGTATTACAATCACTAGTTAGTGTACCCTATGAACATTATCATCAATAATGGCTTTCTCAATTCTAAGCAGTGAGAATACACTTGCTCAGAAAGGAGAGAAAAATCAGTTGAAAAAAAGGGGCTATAAAGACAATTGAAACAACAAAGTAATGTGAAAAATAACATTCTTCTTATCTATTTCTTTCCCACTATTGTACATTACTGTATATCTATCTTTAGAATTCAATCCTTCAGCCTTCATTCCATTCCTTCAGTTTCTTTTCACACCTTCAATATTTATACAGTAGTACCCCGGATTTCATACAGCTCCCAACTCGAACAATTATGTAAGTGTATTTTTGTAAGTGCTTTTGTAAGTGTATTTTTGGGGGTCTGAAACGGATTAATCTAATTTACATTATTCCTC
Source organism: Cherax destructor (assembly GCA_009830355.1). Classification (NCBI taxonomy): domain Eukaryota; kingdom Metazoa; phylum Arthropoda; class Malacostraca; order Decapoda; family Parastacidae; genus Cherax; species Cherax destructor. The sequence goes on along the minus strand of WNWK01000199.1, from coordinate 101,632 downwards.
ATGGGAACAAATTCGTTCAGTAACACCACTCAAACAGCCTTCTAGAACAAATTATTGACAAAATCAGGGATACCACTATAATTCAAATTGCTGCAAATAACCTTTAACTATGTCAAAAAATACAACTTTTATGACTACCTATTTGATAATTTTTATCTTTATTTCAGCCTTGAAATAAAATACTGTACCTTAACTTATTTCACTAAACAATGTATATGATCCTATACACCTAAGTATACGTATATATATTCTTTGGTTAAGTCTACATATTAAAAGTTTCCAATTCACAATAGACTACATATTTCATTTCTTTATAAAAACTTGCCTAACTTTCAGAAAAATATAGCAATAATTATTATGCAAAATATCACATGACAGTTTACATACAATATATAAATTACGTAACTGATTACTTATCCAGCTAGTGGAATCATGCCAGCATATGTAACTATGCATTTTACCTGTGATCTAATCGTTTATGAAAACCGAGTTCAGCTCTGGTTTGAAATATTAAATGACATTCCTCACACTGTGTTGTCTGAGACACATTATTTTCTCTCACTGAATGAGACCTAGAGTGAGCTTCCCTGAGTCTTCTTAGACGAGGCTCAATCACTGCAGTTTCTCTTGACGATCTCTTTATTTGGGGCACTTTAGTATCTTCTTTATTCTTCTCATTTAGGATTTTATTTCTTAATGGAGGTACTTTTGAATGTCTTCTATTTTTAAAATATACTCCCATTTCTGTAGATTGATTATTTGACCTATTTTTACTACATGAATTATCAGGCCTTAATTTTTTTGCCTCATTAAACTTTTCATTGGCTGCTTCTCTTTTCTTTCCCTTATCATCTGGTGTCAGTGATATGTTAAATGTGTTGAATTTTACGTTTTCACTCTCATTGATTAAAGTTGGCCCGGTTTTTAAGTTGGAAAATTCAAGGGTGGAGATTTCTACCTCACTTTGAATGCTTGAGTGTTCAAATTCATTGGGACTGATTGTCAAAATTTTCAGCATAGCCTCACCGTTATCTTCATCCAATGATGTTACAATAATGTCTTCAACTATATTTTGGTTGCCATTTTCCACTTCCATTTTAACAATTGAATTAAGATTTGTCAATCCTCTTTCCTTTTTTTTATTACTGAGAGATTTTTTATTCCTTTGTGGTGCATTTCCCTCAGAATCCTCCTCTTGTCCAGACGACACCTGGTAATTTTCGTCACTATAATATTCATCATTGTTATCTTCATCACTCCCTGAATCTTTCTTAGTATTAAGATGCAGAAACTCCCTACAGTCAACCTGAGAATACTGAGAACTATGTTCCCTGTAATGCAACTTGCTGCTAAAAGATATACCACATTTTCTGCATCTATACAACATCATTTTTACATCCCTTACTGAGCCTATGTCTTCCAGGTTCATGTATGACTTGCTGGCTTTCTTATTGCTAATCCCTAACTTATGTTCCCTTTCAAACGACTTTGACAGTGAAATGGACTTTGCAGGTTGTGTATCATTTAAAGAGCTGAAAGATACTTCATTGCGCATTTTCATTTTATCAAATAATCTGAGGTCTCTATCTGTTTTCTTGACTGGCACTCTCTCTTCACAATATTCTGGATCATCCACTATTTCTTCATCCTCTGCTTCTAACTTAATACTTGCATTATTTTTTCTCCTGGTTCTTTTAATCTTACTGCTTGCCTTAGTAACCACATCAATGGCATTCCTAGGAAGTCGTCCACAGCGGACAGCTTCCACCACTATTCTTTTATGAATATATTTATTTGCCTCTTTATTATCAACATGATGGGCATTTGCAAGGTGGTCTAAGATCATTGTCATGTCATCAAACACCTTCTGACATTGTTCTTCAAAAACACACTCAAAGAAAAGCAGTTTCCTCTTTTTTTTAGATGGTAAATTTGTGATGCGGGAAGGTTTATCAGGGAAATGATCCCATTCCTCATCTGGATGCCACTTTTTGTAATGAACTATAAGGGGTCGCTTACTCCGATACACCATGGAACAAAACCGACATCCGAATTTATAGATATTTTTCAGTTCAGCTCCAGCATGTTTCAGCTTTTCTTCCAGCATCTGGGCTTTCTTCTTCATTGCTTTCTCATTCCTAAGAGGATCTCTACCACCTGTATCCAAGTATTTGTGGTACTTTCGGTGGTGATTTTTCGATTCAACATTAGACCTGAGAAAAATGTTACACTGAAGACACTTGTATGCTTTTTCACTGGGGTGCTCCCTTAATATATGTCGAGTCATTGAATTTTTAACAGGAAACTTAGCCTCACAATAAAAACATTTAAACTTCACTTTTTCCTTGAAAACATCATCATTTCGAAGATGTTTAGGTATGTAATATATTATAGTATTACCTTCAATAGTCATCTCCACTTGAGACATATCAATACTTGGGGAATCAGTTTTGTCCCCTGCACCATGCAAATGCTTTGCTGTTTCTCGATGTATAGTCAGCATTAGCATTTTCTCTGGATGCTCGCGTTTTTGGTGATAACGAAGCTTGCTCGGATCTTCGTAACTACTCTTGCAAAAATCACAGTAGTAAGGAGCTTTATCTGATGGATGTTCTTTGACAATATGTCGAAACAAACGATGTCGTATTTCGGTTTTAAAATCACAGTGAGGACAGGTGTAATTTCCACGAACTGTACGACAGCTGTGCGTGTTCATTTTTCTGCATGTTACAAATGTTTCATCACAATACTGACAAAACCACTGGGGATTATCTGGATGCTCTTCTCTCACATGGCGTGCAAGAAGAAAGCGATACATATAGGCATTTTTACAGTATCGACACTGAAATCTTTTTATGGCTGCATGTATCTGAATATGGACTAACATCTGAGGTTTATTCTGACAGATCATATTACATATCCCACACTGATGAATATAATCAGAGAGTTTTCCAGGAGCTCCTTGAGAAATCTTCTCTGCACATTCATGACTTGTCACATGTATGTTAAATGTTTTTGGAGGAGCAAAAAAAGGTTCTCCACATTTCTCACAAAATTCAAGCTTATCAACATAGAATATATTGTGGCTCTTCAAAAGATGATTAGTAAGTCCATCCAAAGAATTACACATTTGTCCACACTCAACACATTTTACATTCAGAATACCATGAGCCTTTTGTCGATGCCTCTTCAATGATGTGTAATCTTTGAACCCTCGGCCACACTCTTGACACGTTATTGGACGTTCCCCAGTATGTAGTCTTTCATGATATCTCAGATTAGCTTTAGACCGAAAAGATGCAGTACAAGAGTGACATCTGTATGGTCTCTCATCACTGTGAATACGTTTGTGAATCTGCAGTGGTGTACTGTAATGGAAAGCTTTATCACATTCATCACATTTATACATTTTTTCAACATTGTGGGTCACTTTATGGCTATTTAAAGAAGAACGAACCTTGTAAGTCTTATCACATTTATCACACTGAAAAAGTCCAGGTTCATCACAATGAGGTGCATTCTTTACTGAATTTTTTTTGTCTGTTGAGGAGTCGAGATCTATCTTTAGAAATGCTTGTGATGAGTTTGAAGACAAAGCTATACTTTGCTCCAAGTCCCTTGTTATTATCAAAAAGTTCACTCCCCTGTCTTGGTATGCCCTTAATGATTCAACAAGTGGAGAAATGGAGATCTGTGTCTGTGTTTCCCCCTCTACTACAATAAGTTCAACACTTGTGAGATAGGACTGGTTTCCAAGAACAACAACATTTTCTCCTTGCACCAGGGCACCACCTTCAAACAGTTGTGGTGATAAAGCAGCACACATTTCCTCAGAAAATTCTAAACTCCCCTCTTCTGCATCAGGTATGTAAATTAATTTAGCAGGTACTTGTAATGGTGCATTATTAGAGTGTCTAATCATAAAGGATCCATCAATTACTGCTGCATTTGGAGCATTCACTAAAGGAAGAGACAGAGTTAATGAAATATTGTCCGGAATTTCCCGTTTTAAAAGTATTTGATTCTCATTACTGGCATCTACAGCCTCTACAAGAGTATGTATGCTTGGTGAAGTAGAACACACTGAATTCTCTGCATTACTGCTCATATTTCCATTATTTATAACATGGATAACAGTTTCCTCCTTTGCAGTATCTATATTAGTAATGACTTCCTTCACTTCCTGTACAGGTGTTGGCACTTCTGGTGCCACGCTTATGATAGATATCTCTGTAGATTTGGATAAATCCTGTCTTTCCCCTGTATTACTCAACAAACAAGCTGCTGGAGTGTCTGATGTTATGGGAAGTGACTCCATATCTAGAGTTGCTGGCTCTGATGGACACTCACTCCACTCTTTACTTTTCACAGTAATTTTCACTGGAGACTCATCTTCTATTACATTATCAGTTTGCTCCTTAAAACTTTTATTGCTGCCAGGGTAATTCAAGGAAGACTTATCATTCATAAGACATGCACTGCTATCATCTAAGCTCACTCTGGAAATTAAATCCTGATCTGAACACTCCAATCCAGTAATGTAACTCATTGCCAATAAGTTTATTTCACTATTAGTTTTCACTGATAAAATCTTTTTTGTCACATCACAAGGGAAGTTTTTTCTAAAATCCTGGATATATGAATTAAAATTTGTCTTAGATTTTATATGGCAACCAATATCTTTATTATATACATCCAAAACACTTTTCTTTTTATCTTTAAGGTTAATGTGACACTTTTCTAAATTACTAGCAGCATCATCACCTAACTCTCCCTTTGTCACTTCTAACTTTGTCACTTCATTAACCAGATCACTACTATTTCCACTGTGTAATCTGACTTCTTCATGCGCATTATTTTCTGAACGCATCTCCAGCCTGCCTTCATCGCGCTCAACCTTGTTGTCATCTTGACCATGTGTTCTACCTTCAGCACCAGCCAGTACTTCCATTCCTCCACCCTGCGGAATTACAGTAGACTCTGGTTATTCTGATCTAGCAACGAGCTGTATCTTTTACCAACACCATTTACAGTTTTTAAAATTTACTCTCTAAATACTTTATAACATTAAGAAAATAATAGAATATGTAATTTATTTTTGTTGTCACTTTTTACTGTAATTAAATTTATAGAAATTTTAATAAAAAAGTTTGCTGGTGTCAAGTTTTAACTTTATGTTAAAGGCCAATATTTATGAATAAGAAAGTCCATATAACCTTGAAGCTTATTTCTAATGCACTCAACAAGTATTAGGAATAATGTACTGCTCAGCTAATATGCACAAATAACCAACACATAGGAGAATGAAACTTGGACCATTAACTTAAACCATTAATGGTAGAAGTCAGACCAAAGTACATGTATCTTCAAAAGTTTCATTCTGCTATGTGCGGATCATCTGTGTACTGTTCCAGTGACGGTGTTGTGCCTTTTTATTCTTCAGCGAACATGTGTTGTATAACAGCTTTATGAAATTAGGCAAAACTGGTAAAAGAAAGAGCTTACGTAATACTGATCAATGAACCAGAGTCTATTGAATATAGTAATATAAAGAACAGATCTACAGATGGAAAAGATCTTTTCTGATATAATTCCCCAACATTTCAACTTGTATAATTCCTATACAGCCTCTCCTCACTTAACGACGGAGTTTCGTTCCTAAGACCCCGTCGGTAAACGAATTTGTCGCTAAGTGAGGAGCATACTACAGTATAATGGTAGTGGGTTTGTGTCAACCATCTTTGATACTGTTTTAATGTCACCTTTGCACCATTTATAACATTTCTGGTATATTTTTAAATGTTTATACAGTAGTGTACTGTATATTGTAATAAACAGAATAGAGGAAATCAGCTCTAACATACATTATTTAGGCATGCACACTGGTCAGAGAGCCCATCACAAGTCTGAGTCGTCGGTGAAAGAGTACGTCGCTAAGTGAGGAGAGGCTGTATATACAAAGTTTTTATTCTTTTCACAATTTTTGCTTGGTTTTAATGTTTCTATCGTGACTCTCAACAGCAGTTACTTCATTTTTCAGACGAGATGCAACAGTTAACTGAGACTTGGGGTGTGCCAAAGATTGGGTATCAATGGGTATCAGCCAATGTTGATGGTATCAGTATCAGTGGACATCATCTAATGTTCACAGTATTGGTACTAGAACCGGTGAGCATCAGCCAATGATGGTATTAGTATCATTACGAGTATTGGTGGGCATTGGCTAAAGCTAGTATTAGCCTAAAATTGAGTATCCACATTGACACAAAATCTGGTATTGCCCCATCCCTAACTGAGATCCCACCCAGGGCTAAAATACGAAAAGATCAACCAGAACCCTACATTATAACCAAACAGTTAAAAAAGTTTCCCTCACACCAAATTCTGGATAAAAATCATTTTTTAATGGACCACCCATCTCTTGCCAAGATAGGTAGATTCAAAAAAAAAAAAAATTTCACCATCATTCATTTAATCACTGTCTTGCCAAAGCATGCTTATATTACAGTTCAGATGACCCTGTGAACCGCAACATCCCCACCACTTCTTCAGATCGCAGGCACTGTACCTTCAACCTCTATGACTCAAGTCCTCTATCAGGTTACCTGAATCCCTCCAGAAATATTACCTTGCTTACACTCCAAGAACATGTCAAATCATAAAAAAAACCTTGCCTCCACTCAATCCTATCTAACATGCTCACACAATCCTGTTGTATTATTATTATTTTTAAAAAGAAACCAGCTATATCCCACCAAGGCAGGGTGACCCAAAAAAAGAAAAACAGTTTCACCATCATTCAACACTTTCACCATCCCTCACACAATATCACTGTCTTTGCAGAGGCGCCCAGATATGACAGTTTAGATGTCACTCTAAACACCCAATATCCCAAACCCCTCCTTTACTGTACTTCCCACCTCCAGGGCTCAAGTCCGGCTAACCGGTTTCCCTGAATCCCTTCATAAAATATTACCCTGCTCCGACTCCAACAGCTCGTCAAGTCCCCAAAATCCTTCATCTCCATTCACTCCTATCTAACACACTTACACATACAGTATTTATACTTATTTTAGTTTTTGGAATGATTATTATGGAGTACAGTAGTTAGTGAATCCTGTAAGGAGGTAAGTTGATAAGTATACATTACTACCCTTTAAAGAGACATCAATTGGTTTTCCTGGTTATTTTGATAAAAATGAAAATTTGAAATATTTTTTTGGGTGCTATTTATGTTACACTTAACTTTTAATAAAGGTAGTCAAAAAGCTGCCATAACTACCTGTGAGACTTGTAATACAACAAAGCTTTTAAAAGAGCAAACTGCTGCTGTTGAAGCACACATTTCACAAATGAATGAGCCAAGGTTCAAATCTTGGGAAGAGATATGACTGGCCAGGTCTTATTACATTCCTGTTCACCCAGTAGTTAATTTGCATGAGTGCTAGCTTATCAAAGTGGTCATCCTGGGGATAGTCAAATGCTTGGCCAGAAAGATCATGATAAACTAAGTTTCTTGTCACTCACACAGGTATATATTCTATATAATTTTTCCATTACAGTGGTGGCAAATTTTCTATACCTTAATAGTGTTAATATTTAAATCTGAAGGTCATAATTCTGCATGGAATACATAGTGATTTACGAGAATGGATGTTAACTGTATGTACTTAATTATTTCTAATACAGACATACCTTGTCAATACGACGCTCACTTTAGTGTGCTTCATTAATACAGCACTTTTTTATTATATTCATGTTGATTATTTTCAGCACTTGCCTTGCTCTTAAGATGGTTTTTGGCAATTTAAAAAAAAATATTTTACTTTTGTATAGCTTTTTAAACCTAATGCTATTGTACACTTAATAAATGATAGTATAAACATGAGATATAAGCAACTTTTGGCAGAAAGGTGGGCTAGTGCAAGTATGGGTAGTGGGGGGGGTTAAAGAGGGATGGGATAGTTTTAAAAATGAAGACACACTTATGCAACATATGGGAATCTTTATTGAAGAAACGTTTCGCCACACAGTGGCTTCATCAGTCCAATACAAAGCAGAAAGGTGTAAGGAGTGGAGAAGTTTGAGGTAATCAGTCCCTCAGCCTGGAATCGATGTGTTCAGTCCATCGAGTTTTCTCCACTCCTTACACCTTTCTGCTTTGTATTGGACTGATGAAGCCACCATGTGGCAAAATGTTTCTTCAATAAAGATCCCCATATGTTGCATAAGTGTCTCAATCTTCAACTTGTCCATTTTATAAACCATTTATCATAGTTTTAAAAATGCAGTATTAGAATGCGGGGCAGAAGTTTATGGCTATAGGAGGGTGGGTGCAGGAAGAAAGAAGAGTGATTGGTAGAATGATGAGGTAAAGAGTGCAATAAAAGAGAAAAAAGGTAGCTTGAGAGGTTTTTACAAAGCAGAATTGATATAAGAAGAGCAGAGTATATTTTTTTTTCAACACGTCGTCCATTTCCCACCGAGGCAAGGTGACCCAAAAAAGAAAGAAAAATAAAAAAAGAAAGAAAAAACTTCCATCATCATTCAACACTTTCACCATCACTCATACATAATCACTGTCTTTGCAGAGGCACTCAGATATGACAGTTTTTCTTATTTTCAGCAAAATTTCTGGACATTGCTCTCTTTTTGCACTCTCTTCACCTATTTTTTTTTTGGTTGTAAATGCTGCAGCGAGAAGGCCGTTGGAAGCAGTGGAGATGTCATGTCTAAGGACAATGTGTGGTTTAAATATTATGCAGAGAATTTGTAGTGTGAAAATTAGGAGGTGGTTTGGAGTTACTAAAAGTATTATTCAGAGGGCTGAAGAGGGGCTGTTGAGGTGGTTTGGTCATTTAGAGAGAATGGAACAAAGTAGAATGACTTGGAGAGTGTATAAATCTATTAGGCAAGGAAGGCGGGGTAGGGGTCGTCCCAGAAAAGGTTGTAGGGAGGGGGTAGAGGAAGTTTTGTGGGCGAGGGGCTTGGCCTTCCAGCAAGAGTGCGTGAGCGTGTTAGGAGTGAATGGGGACGAATGGTTTTTGGGATCTGACGAGCTCTTGGTGTGTGAGCAAGGCAATATTTTGTGAAGGGATTCAGGGAAACCGGTTAGCCAGACTTGAGTCCTGGAAATGGGAAGTACAATGCCTGCACTTTAAAGGAGGGGTTTAGGATATTGACAGTTTGGAGGGATGTCCAAACTGTTGTATCAGAGTGCCTCTGCAAAGACAGTGATTATGTATGAGTGATGGTGAAAGTGTTGAATGATAATGAAAGTTTTTCTTTCTTTTTGGGTCACCTTGCCTCGATGGGAAACGGCCGATGTGTTAAAAAAAAAAATTATGCTTTTAGGCTTTTATATACGTATACACTGGCAAGTGAAAAAAAAAAAAAAACTGATTCATTTAGGTGATATTTGCTTTATGGTGGAGGTCTGGAAGCTAACCCGCCATATTAGTGAGATATGATGTACTCTACTTAATTTGCTTTACTAGGTTTTATATGAGCTGATTTCAAGCAAGTGCAAGCAACTTAAGAAAACAGTTGTACTTACCACCACCTCCACTGAGTTTACTTGACTATTGTCAAGGGATGTATTAAGTAAAGAAAACTCCTGCTGCAGGCTCATGGGCTGGCCTGGTGATATACCACCAGAAGGCAGTGTAGAAGATAAGCCCACAACATTATGGTTTGTTCTGATTGGTGCTGACACAGCTGAGGAAAAAAAAAATGTTACTGCAACTATCACTCAATTATGGAACATCACAATACATTTAACAACAAGCTACTTAAATAAAAGGATCCTGTTTTTTAATACAATAACTTTTCCACACAGAACATCCACTTTGCTAAATTTTCTCTAGATATTTCAACAACCTCAAAATGTTTAAGACATCTAAAACATTTGTAGAATAATTCAAAAAGCTGTTTCATCATTTACAAAAGCAGCAGTGGTCAGTAAGTTGTAATAGGAAACAACAATGTAGTTATCTATTTGACTTTACAGGGAAGAGCTCTATCTCTTGATCCTACTACAGTAATGTGACAGTGAAAGTAAAAGAACTAAAGTGAAAGTGAAAGAACTAAAGGAGACAGGGAAACATATAAGCAACTATTGGAAGAAAGGTGGGGATATAGTTCTGGAGTGGTTAGTGCATTTGTTCAAAATATATACATGTATATAAAAAAAGGAGAGTACATATGGATGGGCAGAAAACATGCATGGTTCCTTTGTATAAGGCAAATGGAGATAAGAGTTAGCATAAGAATTATAGAGGAATAAGCCTGTTAAGGGGTAAAAGACAAAGTAGGACTGCAGAGGAACAAGGAAGATCTAAGAAGGGTAGGGAATATGAAGGCCAATGTTTACATTGAAGCATATAAGGGAACAATACTCAGGTATGGGTAAGGAACTGTTCGTCACATTTACAGATTTAAAAAAAAAGGCATGTGATAAGAGTGGATAGGGGAGCAATGCGACAGATGTTGCAAATGTATGAACAAGCAGTAGGCTATGTACAGTGAGGCCAGGTTAGGAGAATGTAGGAGTGAGGGGAAACTATTTTCAGTAAAAGATGGCATTACACAAGAATGAGAGATACCACCATGGTTGTTTAGCATATTTATAAATGAGTACTAATGTGTTGGGGAGAGGTGTGGGATTAAAAGATAATGAATCTGATACAAAAGTGAGAGTTGTCACTGTTGTTCTTTGCCGATGACACTTTTTTCTGAGAATCTGAAGAAAAGTTACAATTTTTGATGAAGGAATTTAGGAGTGCATGTAAAAGGAAAGCAAAGCTCAACATAGAAAAGAGATCTTAAATATATTACACATATGTATTTTTTTTTTTAAACACCAGCTGTCTCCCACCAAGGTAGAGAAGCGCTAAACCCATAAGAGTCATACAGCACTTGGGGAACAGGAGGTAATAAAGTTTGATCCAAGAAAAGGGGAGGGGAGGTCCAATTCCTTGAATCAAGATCCCTTTGCTAGCACAAAGGCACCCTCTTGAAGGGAAACTTCATAAACAAACATAACATGGAGGCAAAGAAGGGAATGTATGAAAGTATAGTGGTACCGACAATCTTATATGGGTGTGAAGCTTGGGTTGTAAATGCTGTAGCGAGGAGGTGGCTGGAGGCAGTGGAGATGTCCTGTCTAAGGGCAATGTGTGGTGTAAATACAGTGGACCCCCGGTTTTCGTTATTTTTTCGTTCCACAATGCTGTTCAAGTGCCATTACCAAACGAATTTATTCCCATAAGGAATAATGTAAAGTAGACTAGTCCTTTTAGACCCCCAAAAATACACTTATAAAAGCATTTAAAAAAATACACTTACATAAAAGGGCGAGTTTCAAGCAGGACGAACACCGGGGGTCCACTGTATTATGCAAAAAAATTCGGAGTGTGGAAATTAGGAGATGTGGAGTTTTAAAAGTATTAGTCAGAGGGCTGAAGAGGGGATGTTGAGGTGGTTTGGTCATTTAGAGAGAATGGATCAAAGTAGAATGACTTGGAGAGCGTATAAATCTGTAGGGGAAGGAAGGCGGGGTAGGGGTCGTCCTCGAAAAGGTTGGAGGGAAGGGGTAAAGGAGGTTTTGTGGGCGAGGGGCTTGGACTTCCAGCAAGTGTGCGTGAGCGTGTTAGATAGGAGTGAATGGAGACGAATGGTTTTTGGTCCTGACGAGCTGTTGGAGTGTGAGCAGGGTAATATTTAGTGAAGGGATTCAGGGAAACCAGTTAATTGATTTAATTGGACTTGAGTCCTGGAAATGGGAAGTACAATGCCTGCACTTTAAAGGAGGGGTCTGAGATAGTGACAGCTGGGAGGGACTTTTCTCAGCTGTCGTATCTGAGCTCCTCTGCAAAGACAGTGATTATGTATGAGTGTGGTGAAAGTGTTGAATGATGATGAAAGTATTTTCTTTTTGGGGATTTTCTTTCTTTTTGGGTCACCCTGCCTCGGTGGGAGACGGCCGACTTGTTGAAAAAAAAAAAAAAAAAAAAATTCAGGGAAACCAGTTAGCCGGACTTGAGTCCTGGAAATGGGAAGTTCAATGCCTGCACTTTAAAGGAGGGGTTTGGGATATTGGCAGTTTGGAGGGACTTCTAAACTGTCTTATCTGAGCTCCTCTGCAAAGACAGTGACTATGTATGAGTGAGGTGAAAGTATTGAATGATGAAAGTATTTTCTTTTTGGGGATTTTCTTTCTTTTTGGGTCACCCTGCCCCAGTGGGAGACTGCCGACCTGTTGGAAAAAAAAAATGTGGTAGTGCCTCCAGCTCACAACTAAAGTACAAAAGTTCAGTCCCAGCATGAATGGAAACATTCAGCAAGTTTCCTTATATCTGTTACCAATCTTCACCTAGAGGTAAGTAGGTACCTATATGTTAACCAACTGTTGTGGGTGACATTTCAGGAAGGATGTTAGTATACCTTAGACAATGACTAGATTTTGAAATGAGCTAAGGTAGGATAACACATTTCTGACTGTAAATTCAATTGTAAAACATCCATTTAACATCTACATACTGTTTAGAAAACTGGTCATTGGTGGCAAGACTGGCATATTAGTTGTCCCTGAGTCTCCAGTAAACTGATCGTTAGTCAGTGATCCTTGTAATTCATCATATGTCTGTGGGGCATCAGATGTGGCTAATCCAATTTCTGGAGAATTTTCATGACTTGCTCTTTCTGTATTTTCTGCATTCTGTTGTGCACACTCTGAAAGTAATATAAAAGATACACATTGATAATCTTGGCAACTACTCCAGCTTTTCTTTCTATAGTTCTAAACATCCTACTTCCTCTTGATATTTATATAAACAGGAAAGCACATGAAGTAAGTCTCCAGACTTTTATTATAACAAATTTTTAATTAGTAATTGATTATATACTACTTTATCTAAGTGTAATATTAATCATACTGTATAACCTCTTTACTGCAAAGTGAAAAATGAAAGATAAAGACAAGAATATTTCACAGCTAAAACAGCAATTAGTCTAAGCCACAGCAGTTTTCATAGGTCAAAGATCCTATCACAGGAGGGCCCTGAGTATACAGCACCTCTTTTCGGTGCTCAACATTTTTGTTGGCTTCCAGTTGAGCCATTGTTCATTATGTTCAGTGCTTTTACCGCTGCTCTGCCATTATCACCATTTTCTTACAGCAGTTGCATAAGGGAAGGATGACTTGTTAGGCAGTATTATCCCATGATGCACTGTGTGGACCAGCCTGGTCATAGATTGTTTGTCAAAGGCATAATAAGGTAGTAGATTGAGACAGTTGTGCTGAAAGCAAAAATATTGGCAGATACAAGTGTGCAAAAAATTTTGCACACTTGTATACTATACACAGTCCTCACTTGTGAACTAGGACATTACACACAATTAAGGGGGTTAAGCCAAATTCTTAATAATCTTCGTCATATCAATTGTCAGCAGATTCAGACTGAAGCAAGACTTTCTGCACTGCATGAAGATATGCGCCAAGAAAGTAAGACTTACGCTGCTTTGTATCCTGTACTGGATCCAATGTATCCTCTTCATCAGCCTTAGCATCTTTCTCATTGAATTTTTCCATGTCACATTCCGATTCCCCTGTAAAATAAATACTATGTAATTACTATAGAGATTTCTGACAAAGACTACAGAGGAGTCATTTATAGTGACAAAAAAGTGTCAAGCAAGACTAATGAAAACTGCACAGATCACTTCCTCACAATACATAAAAAAAAATCTGGGTAAAAAGTGATCCTACTGTTGATTCTGAGACAGTAAAGAGCATCAAGCATGCTATGGTACAATACATTGTAAATGCAGTACATGCAATCTGTGAATAATGATTCCTGATTACAAAAAAGTTACTTATCTAAAGACACAGTAGAAATTATCTGAAGTATTAGAACAAATAATACCACTACCACAATGCCTGCATTCTACAACAGCCTGTATATTACACGTTAGATATAAAATAAATCCCAGAGGCACAAGCACAGAAAGGATTATTTTTTTTCTCCACTTAAACACAGTATCTGTCCCAAAGAGAAAGCAACTTCATGAATTGGATTTTGTATAGGACTGAAAGCTATAAACTGGTGTAAAAACCAGACATATGCTCACTCAGAATGTAATTTTAAAATATTTGATTATCAGCAGGATCACAGTGTCTGGCACCCAAGCACTGACCAAACCATTAACTCATAATACTGATGTTTTCAAACATATGTACCCTTAAAATGTAACCACATTAGCCTTTGATTACATATATTTCTCAATACATAACAAGACAGTAATCTATTTCATGAATATTATACAGATTAAAAATATAAATTCCCAACTCACCCTGGACTGGCGTAGCTTCATTAGCAAATTCACTATCAGTACTTTCTGCAAAAGCAGCATCATCCTCTATATCATGCCCACACAGCTGAAATTATTCAACACATGTAAACTGCACAAGGAAACAAGCAATGACAAATGTATAAAGACACACATATGCTGTAAGGGAAACTCTTATGTAAGGGGAAAATAAGGGAACACTGTATCAACATCCAGGGTCCCAGACTATTCAACATCTTACCAGAAGATATCAGAAACACGGCTGGAACAAGTGTAGAAACCTTCAAGAGGAAACTGGACAAGTATCTTCACCAGGTACCAGATCAACCAGGCTGTGATGGATATGTGGGGCAGCGAGCCTCCAGCAGCAACAGCATGGCTGACCAGGCAAGCACCAGTCGAGCCTGGCCCATGGCGGGCTCCGAGAGTAGTGAAACTCTCTAAAGTCTTCAAAGGTATAAAGGTAAAGGTAAGGATGTTTCGCTCACCAGGAACTTCTGGATAGCAAAACATCTCCTAAATTGAATGTTCTATATATTGCATGCCTTCTTTATATGTTCAAAATGTACATACAGTAGGGCCCCACTTATACGGCAGGTTAGGTTCCAGGCTATCGCCGGAAAGCAGACATCGCCGGAAAGCAGAACACCATTTTTTCCATTAATAAATGCATATAAATGCCAGACAACAAGTTTACACTAACTTATATTTAGTATTAGAACTAGGCATTAAAAAACACAATAAAAAGTAAAATACACATACAGTACACTCACTATTTACCTTAAAATATGTGTAGTCTTAATGTAGGATGAGAGGCGAATAGTATTTATTTGTAGGAAGTCAGTGTAGGTAGCCGGTAGGTGTAGCCCGCCTGGGCTACACCTACCGGCTACCTACACTGCGACCCAGAGCCATATTATTACCATCGACATACCTTGTTCACTGAATTTAATCGTTTCTAACAACTACCTTTAGATGCCATCATAAACGAAGGGAGAAGTAATGAATAATTCATGCCAAGAATTGTAAACAAAAGCGAAGTGGGGAAGTGACTAGGCCAAACGCAGATTCATACACGTTTTCTTTGGTGCTGGACCAGAGAAAACGTAATGTTTTCCCTCTTCCCGGCATATAAACATAACATGTTTATAAACATAACATGTTTATATGCTATGTAACGCGTTTCTTATATAATTTTGAAGAAAATACCATAGATGGATTAATGAAACGTCTACTGTATATTAATATAAAATAAGACATTTAATGTGCCCAAGAGTGATTATTATTAGTATTACGTAATGTTTTCCCTCCGCCCGGCAACCACACCTCCATAGCATATAAACAGCATGTTTATATGCTATGTAACGTATTTCTTATATAATTTTGAAGAAAATATCATAGATGGATTAATGAAAATGTCTATATTGATGTAAAATAAGACATTTAATGTGCCCAAGTGATTATTATTACGTAATACTATGGCGTTAAGACTAGAGGGACACACTAAAGTGATTTTAATGTGTACCTGCATGCCAGCACAGTGTGTAAGTATATTTAGGTACAGGTACACAAGTATTATCAGAACACATAAAATATGCAATAACTTTTAAAACACTTGAAATTTTGGAAAGTTTCCAAACATAATAGAGATGTGCTCACGGAGAATGTAAACAAACCAGGTGGCGCGCGCTGTATTTGAAAGACTGCTTGCCATATAGAAAGTTTTGGTCATAATTTGATATCGCCATATTAGCGGAACGCCATAAGGCGAAACTCCGTAAAGCTGGACCCTACTGTACTGAGATTACCAATTTTACTATATTTTATAAGAGTGAATATAATTTGTTCAAACACAAGGAAAGGTTAGCAGGAGGGTGAAACAGTTTTGAGACGCCGGGCAGGAGCAGAGCATGGCAAAGCATATCGTTATGGCCAACCATAAAATTGAATCTTTGTCCAACTACTGCACTTCATTACCACACCTAACTATCCCTTCTCCCACCTAGACATAACATCCTCCCTAAGGTATCTCCATTGACTTAAAAAGGTCATGTACAGGTGAACATACTCTTTTAATAGTTTACTAAAATGGCACTATCTCTGTTTTTCCATATAATCTGTCAGTAATCATATACCATTTACTGTTATAACACTTCTGTAAATTCTGATATTAGAATAATATTACTATACTGATCAAAATTTTCTTCTCTGACTTTTTAGGAAGTGAATAGAGAAGGGGTTACCAGCCCCTTGCTCCCAACATTTTAATCACCTTTTACAACATGAATGGCTTACAGGGTATAGAATTCTACAGCCAATTATAAAGTGTACATGTACAGCTATAGTTTCCAACCTATGAACTCTGACAAAGGAGTTGCGAGTGTCTGCACTGATTAGCTGGACTTAGAGTCCTGGAGGTGGGAAGGGCAGTGCCTGCACTCTGAAGGGTGGGTGGGGATGCTGCAGTTGGAGGGAAAATCTGATTTGTGATGTCAGCACACTTCCAAAAAGATGGCAATTGAGTGAATATTGGTGGCTGTGTTTTCTTCCTTGGGTCACCCTACCTTGGTGGGAGACAGCAGACAAGTTAAAAAATAAATTACAATCATGGGCTCTTCTTGCAAAGACCTCCTTCCTGCATCACAATGATATGTGTTCAACAATATTCCACAAAGTTACAGTCACCTACAAAATGTGACAGTTTAAGTCTGTCAACTTACCCTTTGTAAGTGTTGATCAATTTTCCAAATTCGGAGACTTTGGTCACGTGCCCATGTCACCAACTGGTGCTCTCCAGGGTTATTTGTATTTTGACGCCATTCAAACTCCAGGACTACATCAGAATGACCTACAAAAGTGTGCACAGGTGCACTCATGTCTGTTACAGACCACAATAAGAGAGAGTTTTCACCTCGACGCAGCTGTGGCACCACTACTGTAACAACACCTTCACCAAATGGCTGTAAAAAACAACTTTTGTTAGTATTTGCTATCCATAAGAATTTTAAAATGCTACTAACATAATGTTTAGATTCAAAAATATCTATAAAACTAGAAATAAAATGGATACAAAGGTGCACTATCAACATTATTCAAGAAAAGCCACAGGATCGGAACATGCTTTTATTACACTGATTCTGCTGTGTAGAGCCCTAAGCTCTAACATTACTGAAAGCCACTCATGGCCATTTCCCCTGAGCTCTGCAGAGTAAAACAGTGCCACAATATAAGTTGGCTTGGCACCTGACTCCTTTGCAATGACTCAATAAAAAAATTATAAGCCAATAACTACCAGAGGTTTTCTTCTTTTTCTTTTTAGTAAATCTATACAAAAAAAAAGGAGGGGTCTGGGATAGTGACAGCTGGGAGGGACTATTCTCAGCTGTCGTATCTGAGCGCCTCTGCAAAGACAGTGATTATGTATGAGTGTGGTGAAAGTGTTGAATGATGATGAAAGTATTTTCTTTTTGGGGATTTTCTTTCTTTTTGGGTCACCCTGCCTCGGTGGGAGACGGCCGACTTGTTGAAAAAAAAAAAAAACTACCAGAGGCTACTGTATTGTCTGCAGGCATAAACAGAAAACTAGGGGGATATAAAAACAACTATCCAGAACAAGCATATATTTTAGATGACTTCTCACTCAGGAATTGGAAAAGATCCATCATGAGGGAGACATGGTCTAAAATAAAAGCTTGTTCTACTTATGACAAGCAAACTTGATTGCTACTACTGACAATCTTGACAATCACAAAGCCAACATTCAGCAGTAATATAAAAAACTATAAAAATAAACCTTTAAATAAAGAAAATTAAATATGAAGAATTAGACACATGTGCAATATCTGGATATCTTTAATTGTAGATGTTTTACCATCCAGTGCCTTTATCAATACAAATTCAAGGACATAATGGGAAGACTGTAGAACTACATACAAAAGACGAGGTAATCAGTCCCTCAGCCTTGTAGTGTATATAGTTCTACAGTCTTTTCATTATGTCCCTGAATTTGTACTGACAAATAGATGGGGAAATATCTAGAAATAAAGATACCCAGATGCTCCATGTGTCTAATTCTTCATCCTGTCAGTATTGTATAACATTCATGTACAAAATTAAATCTATTAGCAAAATGATTTATAACATACTGTATATCGGGCACGCCAGACAGGAGACAGTGTGTTGATGAAGTTCTCAGCTTTCCGTGGGTTAGTGATATTAAAAAACTTCACTGTACAATCCTGAAAAAAATAATGGTTTATAAGCAGCTTTCTTGGCTTTTACACTCTTTCCATGAACATTCCTATCTAGGTTAGGTAAGGTTTGTCAGGAAACAAGACAAATGTTTCCTGACGCAGGTCTTAGTCTTATGATGACCCAGAGTTGGAGTTTTTAGTCATATCTTCTGAACTAACATCTCTTAGTCTACGAATATTTTAATTTGAGTTGATACAGTTAGCACAGTACTGTAACATCATTACTTCATTCCATACATACATTTCAAAGATGTAATTATTCCACACTTTCCTTCACAATTCCCTGGAAATTATTACTTACATTAGAGGAAGTCACTAAGTGATTCTCATGATTGGGAGACCAGTCCAAGCCTTGGATTTTTGACAAGTGTGCAGCAATGTACTGGGCTGGCTGACTAGTTTTGCGATTGTCCCACACACGAATATTACAATCATGTCCAGATGCTAAGAAGTTGTGATTGAGTTTGTTCCATTTTACTTGAGATGCTCCAGCTGGAAAGAAACAATGTGTCAGAAAGGACAAAATTTTTTAACACATCAACCATCTCTCACCAAGGCAGGCCAAACAAAAAAGTTATTTAACACATTCACCATCATTCATTCAATAGCTGCTAAATCTACATAGAAGTAGATAGTTCTCAGTAGATAGCATCCTGCAGAGGGAGAGAGCTTTCTGAGTTACTATCCTTGTCTCACACACCTAAATAATACACGACAGTTCTTAGTCTTCTCCATGGGGAAGTGGAACAGAATTCTTCCTCCGTAAGCCATGCGTGTCGTAAGAGGCGATTAAAATGCCGGGAGCAAGGGGCTAGTAACCCCTTCTTCTGTGTATATTACTAATTGTAAAAGGAGAAACTTTCGTTTTTCCTTTTGGGCCACCCCGCCTTGGTGGGAAACGGCCGACGTGTTGAAAGAAGAAGAAGTTCTTAGTCTAGAAAGAAGCAATAGTTCTTCTAGAGCTTGTCATAAAAATACAATCATAATTAAAATGTCCCACCGAACTGTAACATTCCCACCCATCCTTCAAACAGTAGATGCTATACTTCCCACCTCCAAGACTGAATTTCATATAACTAGTTTCCCCAATTCCTTCATAAATGTTACCTTGCTCACACTCCAACAGCCCATCAAACATGAAAACTATTTGTCTCCACTCATTCAGATCTAACTTGAACTTGCTGGATGCTCAAGACTTTACCACTTACAACTTCCCTCACCCACTCCCTCCAACTCTTCTTGGGTAGACCTCTATCCCTCCTTCCTTCCACTCAAGATTTATAGACCTTTGTCATCCAATTAAGATGCATCCTTTCTAAATGTTCAAAAATCCTTAACAGCCTCTACTCTGAACTCTGAATTTACTATACCTTTTGTATCCCATACTGTCTATTAATTACCACACTCCTAATTCTTGTCATAATATTCACACCACATGTTGCTCACAAACATGTCATCTCCACTGCCATTAGCCTCCTCACTGCAACACTGAAACAACATTCCTCACACATAATAGGTGTTGTAACCATAAATATTTTTTTCTTTCCAAAGATGCCTCTGCACTCACAAAATTGTAATAAGATAGGAAAGAGTTTATTTAAGAAATAAAATGTGTTAGATCAACTTACTTAAAAAAAAATCATCACACCGGCCATATCTCACCATGGTAGGGCGACTTAAAAAAGAAAAAAAGGAAACATCCACCATCATTTATCCAACAACTTTTACATACATTTCAATTCAAATGATCCTCCAAACTGTAACATCCTCTTTTGGTCAACCCTACCCTAGTAAGAAAAGGCCCATATGGTAAGAAAAGAAACACTAATTAATTACTGAATATCACTGAATGTACTGAATATTTACCAATAGCTGAAAGTGAAGCAACTGGCTTGCGAGTTTCTCTTGTGTCCCATATGTGAACGAAGGTGTCGATGGAACAGGTTGCTAAAACATGGGGGTCAAATCGGTGCCAGTTGAGGTCTGTGATGGTTCGCGTGTGGGCTCGGAGAGAGGTAGTCCCATTTAGACTTCCTTCAGTCCACTGACAAATTTCTGCTCGTTCCCCAGACTATAACACAAATAAGATTAATAACCATGTTAAGACAAAAAGGTTTGATACACTTATCAGAGCCAAAAAAATATGAAATTAAAAAAAATTGTCTAGCAAAATGCCACAAAGATATCACTTTTAAATTCAAGAACAAGTACTGTACTGTATTATTATCCAGGAATAGACCTTTTTAATCAAAAAATGTTCACAAAGTTAAAGTCTCCAATTTTTTTAATCAAGAAAAATGAAAAGAAAAATACATAGTACAGTTATGTGCTGAAGTGTTGCAAAAGTCCTACTATTTATGTTAATTGAGAGATGCTAGGTTCTTAGTAAGGCCTGGTTGATCAGGCCTTGATCCACCAGGAGGCCTGGTCAAGGAACGGACCACAGGGAAGCTGACCCCCCAGAACACCCTTCAGGTAGGAAAGTACCTTAGGAAATAAACATTTTGATTTTTTAATGAACTATTTGACCTAAAGCAGTGCCAAATACCCCCCGCATACAACAACTCATCACGCAGTGTTTGAACCATACTTCTGTGATAATACAGTGGAACCTCGAGTTACGATGGTCCCCAAAATCGCCCTTTTATGTAAGTTTATTTTTTTAAATGCATTTGTAGGTATATTTTTGGGGGTGTAAAAGGACTAGTCTATTTTACATTATTCCTTATGGGAATAAATTCGTTTGGTAATGGCACTTGAACAGCATTCTCGAACGAAAAAATATCGTAACTCGAGGTACCACTGTATAACCGAGGGTGAAAAAAAGAGGACTGATGCTGTGATTACAGTATTCAGTCTGAACATATTGGCAATATCTGTATGTGATTTTTTAAGGTTTTTAATTTTCAAATCTTTGGAAAAAAAATTAAAATAATTTAGCCATTCCTGAAGTAATAACTAAAAAAATAATTTTCCATAACTTCATTCATACAAATAGTATTATAAGGAGTTATGCATGCTAGTACATGGTAGCTGATCCAAGGTGACCATATACGACTTGCATACGCTCTTTTTAATGTAGTATACTAATTATGCTGTGATTAAGACTTGTTACTCAGTCGAGGGTAAGTACTGCATGCTAAAATAAACTTAAAAGTCGCTCTTCACTTCCATATTATTTAAACAGATATGATGTATTGCATTTTATAAATTGTAGCATTTTTCTACACATGCATGGATTTGGTTGAATAAATACAAAATTCATGTACTTTTGCACAGCCTCTGGAAAGGGGATTTGAATGACCCACCCCTCCTTGCAGGCTGAGTTAAGGTCAACAAGTGTTAGTGCTTGGTGGAAAATATATGTCTGCAAAGATTGTAAAGTTGTCACCAGAGTTCTGTCTGAAATATCTTTGCTGTCAGCCAAGTTCCAGAGCTAGTAAATTATAGTTTATTGTTGAAATAGTGTTGAAGTGGTCTATCATAAATTGACTGATTTATTATTTTAGAGGAATTAATTGCTGCCATATTAATTAACTTATTGTTTTTTTAATAAATCTTAAATAAACTTTATATACTGTATCTGAATTTTATGAACTTTTTGAACTGGTACTTTTCCATAAATTACCCCAAATTAATGTAACAAAATTAAAAGACAAGACAAGATTTCTTCGGATTTTTAACCCCGGAGGGTTAGCCACCCAGGATAACCCAAGAAAGTCAGTGCGTCATCGAGGACTGTCTGTCTTATTTCCATTGGGGTCCTCAATCTTGTCCCCCAGGATGCGACTCACACCAGTCTACTAACTCCCAGGTACCTACTTGCTGCTAGGTGAACAGGACAACAGGTGTAAGGAAACACGTCGAAATGTTTCTACCCCGCCGGGAATCGAACCCGGGCCCTCCGTGTGTGAAGCGAGAGCTTTGCCAGCCAGGCCACGGGGTCACCATCAATAGGCCTTACGTTTAATTACTAGACCAAACAGTAACAGTTACCAATATATAAAGCTTTTTTTTTTTTTTTTTCAACAAGTCGGCCGTCTCCCACCGAGGCAGGGTGACCCAAAAAAAAAAAGAAAATCCCCAAAAAGAAAATACTTTCATCATAATTCAACACTTTCACCACACTCATACATAATCACTGTCTTTGAAGAGGCGCTCAGATACGACAGCTGAGACTAGTCCCTCCCAGCAGCTGTCACTATCCCAGACCCCTCCTTTAAAGTGTAGGCATTGTACTTCCCATTTCCAGGACTCAAGTCCAACTAAATCAATTAACTGGTTTCCTTGAATCCCTTCACAAAATGTTACCCTGCTCACACTCCAACAGAGCGTCATGTCCCAAAAACCATTCGTCTCCATTCACTCCTATCTAACACGCTCACACATGCTTGCTGGAAGTCCAAGCCCCTCGCCCACAAAACCTCCTTTACCCCCTCCCTCCAACCTTTTCTAGGACAACCCCTACCCCGCCTTCCTTCCCCTACAGATTTATACGCTCTCCAAGTCGTTCTACTTTGATCCATTCTCTCTAAATGACCAAACCACCTCAACAACCCCTCTTCAGCCCTCTGACAAATAAAGCTACCTTTAGTTAAAGATTACATTGAATGCAGATAAATGGTTCAGAGAACCAGCAAGATGATAAATTAGACACTTGTGCAACACTTGGGTAACTTTACTGTGGAAGTTTCACTACACAGTGGCTTCATCAGTCAGGCTGAGGGGCTGATTACCTCAAACTCCTTCTGATCTTCACCATTCTTCTTTGTATTGGACTGACAGAGCCACTGTGGTGAAACATTTCCACAATAATTTATCAAAGATTACATTAACATATCAAGCACCTACCGCAAGAACAAAGGTGTGTCCCTGAGACTGTATTGGATTCCACTCAGCAGCTGTTACATCATATTTCTGCCGAGTTCTGCTGACTCTCTTGACAACCTCAGATGGTTTATTCAGTGATATAAGCGCTAGATTCCGGCGGCTGAAGTAATGTTGTAATGAGAAATGATGAAAGATTTATAAACAAACTTCTTTGAACTTTTTTTTCATATACGTATAGAGCACCACCAATAACCCAAATTACATTAAATAAAAAATATTTTTCCATGTATCATACTACTGTTATCCTTAATTCCTAAAAATGCTCTTATCTCTGCTCTTTGCCTATAAGAAATGAGGTGAATCAAGCACAAGAGAAGCCCCAACATCATTCATATTTATTATCCCTTACATACAGTGCATTTAGGTCAGATTCGCTACACATTATATAATCATTCTCCTAATTTTATATACGGTACTTAGGAGCATCTTCCATAACATCTGTCTATGTTATCTGTGGCCTTCCTCTCTACCTTGTACCCTCTACCGAGCCATAATATATACTAAACCCTTGTATAAAGAAATCTCACACTGCACAATATCCTTGTAACATATGTCAAAAGTGCAACCAGGGTACACTTTCACAGATTTATGTGCAAAATTTGGGTTTCACTACTACATGCTGTAGAATTTTCATTTGCCAGCAAAACCTGGTCTTTTAACAAAAGAGCATTTTATGAACACCATTTCTCCCCTTCAGTGACCTTCCCTATACATTTGCATACTGGAAGCACCTTGCACTTCACTCACTATTTCAGATTTTCATTATTATCTGGTGTCTGAATATTAACCATGGAACCCAAGAAGAATACTAGTAATGCTGGAAGGGCAAACAAGTGTGAATCTGTGACTGCACTGTAAGTAAGTTTATTTAGGTAGAGAAACACATAAATACATTTACACAAATTATCATATATAGTAACATGTGTAAATTACCCACCAGGATAACCCAAAAAAGTCATACAAAGTGGTGCGCATGTAATGGTAACTGCCTGAGAATTTAGCGTGAATGAAGTCGCCATTTGTAAAATTAAAAATACAGTAATGAGAAAAAATAAGAGCTTATGAATTAAATAGTATAGATGTCACTTGCTCAAAAGAATGTCAGAGATGTCAGGCAGAAAAATTACTTTGTGTTGGGCTGTGTTAAGTAAATATAAAAAGTAAAATAAGGAAAAATGCCATATCTTACTGTAGGACTGGGCGAGATAAAAAGAGAACCTTCATAGCAATGCAAGTTTAGCTCTAGATAGTTTGAGAATTTTAAGAAGTGTAACTGACATCAAAACAAAGTTTGTTGGTAAGCTATATTGTAATATTTTTTTACAGTACTATAGTAAAAAAAAATTGGAGAATAGGGAGGAGGGATGTTAACCTTTGTGTTGTCTAGAAACATAACCCTATTTTTCTCATATGTAGTACCTCACTTCATGTATCTCTATTTTACGTCACATCAGTTTTCAGGACCGTAGCCCCATGTTGCATAATATTTTTACAATTCTCATAACTATTAAAGGATCATGAGCCAAAGAATTGGAGTGAGCCAGCCAGTCCAGGCCCTCCCTTTCCCCTTGCTTTCTCTTTTTTCTCTCCTCCTCCCATACGGCTGTCCCCGTCCCTGTTCACCCATCAGTTTAAAATGGGTACCTGGGTGTTAGATGACTAGTGCGAGTCGCATCATGGGACAAAACTGACCTAATTTGCCCGAAATCCTCAGCATAACAAGGGGCTTTCTATATAGTACTATGTCATTGATGTCAGCTAGGCCTGTATACCTTGTACATGTACTTGTAGTAAATAAAGATATTATTATATTATATTATTATAATTGTCTCCTCTCTCTCTCTCTCTCCTCTCTCTTTTCCCTCTTTTCTTTCTTTTTCCTATTTTTCTTTTTTCTCTTCTTCCTCTCTCTCTCTCTCTCTAAATATTTTTACTGTTCTCTGAACATCATGCTCAGGTATTTAAAACCAATCTCATCTAATTTTCACTCAATCATAGTTAACAACAAATTGGGAGCAGCAGATGATCATAATGATAATAATCTTTATATCAGCATGATACAATGTTTATAGAGATGGGTGACATTTAGGCGTTCATGTAGAAAGCCCCTTGTTATGCAGAAGGAACAGTAATATGACAGAAGGGAGTTGCTGATAAGGAAGTTGTTGATATGAAAGGAAGAACTCTAAAATAAGCCGAGATGTGTGGAACAAATATTGAACATGGTTGAGAGGAACACAACAGATAAGATGAGAAAATAAGAGTTAAATTCTTCGGAGATATGGCTAGTATAAGAGATTTGCCAAATGTCTAAATGCAGATAATAGGCTCTGAGGTGAATTTGAAAGCATCAAACTTCAAATGCCATCAATAATGGTAAAGTGTTCTTGCCATACAAAATGCATTAACTGTGACTCACTTCACACAAGCTAAAGTTTTACATTACTGTAATGAGAGGAGCTGTTCTGTATTTATTCCATGCCATGTCTATGTTGATGGTAATAAGAGATAACAAATAGTATATACAGTACGTATATAGACACCGATAACTTCCAGGACATTAAACACATTTTTTACCTTCATGAATACTATGTGTACTATCTTAAAAAATTTAATTACTACAATAGTCTTTATCAGTAAATCATGTGAATGCTTACCCAGCAAGAAGAGTGTATTCTCCACGCCAGTCAAGTGCCATAGCATTGGCCTGTAAAGAAAGGTTTAATCTTTTAGAAAACAGAAGTCCTCCTTACCCCCCATTCCAAGACCAGACTTTTGTGTTTTACAAGGCTGCCAATGTTAAAACTGTATTTTTATTTTAGAATCAAATTAAAACTGAAACCTGCTATTTTTTTTATTAACCCTGATACAATTTCCTGTCTTTTCTTTCTAGTATTATTAGATTCATTGGGGAGCACCAAACCCTTAGGATCATACAGCACCTAGGGCAAAGGTAGGTATTGTGGTGTGATTCAAGGAAGGAAAGCACAGGTCTAATTCCTTAGATTAAGAGCCCCCTCACTGGCATCAAAGAATTTCCCTTGATAATTTTATACAGCCTCTCCTCACTTAACGATCCGTTCCTAAGATCACGTCGGTAAATGAATTTGTCGCTAAGTGATTAGCATACTATAATGGTAGTGGGTTTGTGTCAACCATCTTTATACAGTAGTGTACTGTATATTGTAATAAGCAGTATAGAGGAAATCAAGCTCTAATATACATTATTTAGGTATGCATACTGGTCAGAGCCCGTCCTAAGTCAGAGTCGTCGGTAAACGAGTACGTCGCTAAGTGAGGAGAGGTTGTATTTTATAATTTTATTTGAAATACGTACATGGTCCTCTCATAATTTATTTATGAAAAGAATGTTCAAATGTTAATAGAAAAGCTTTGAAAGCAGCTCCAAAACAAAACCTCTAATGAAATTTGGTGTCATAATTTGCTTTAAAAAGGTTCCCTATGTTAAACATTGCCTTATAATTTTTTATTCCCATCCTTGACATAAAAATCTGAAAAAATGCTGTGTAAAATAAAATTAAAAAAAAAAGTAATGCAAGATACTAAAACATCATTAAACTAAAATATAATAAAGAATGTTGCAGCATTAGCTTCTCATTCTGCATGCAACCAGCTTCTGAAAAGAATAAAAAATTATACATTGTACTGTACATTGGAGATGCATCAAGCCTTATATGCATCAAATCACTCAACATTGTGGAAGAGAAATGTAAGGGATCTGGGGTAACCATGTCAGAAGATTTTCCACTGAGGGAACATAACAGCAAAATTATCAGTCTACACAACCACCTCCAAAAAATTTTACTCTCTAGCCTGGAATATTGTTGTATAATAGCATTTCTGCTTAAGGCTGTGCGTGCCACCCCGGAGGTCCCTGTGTGTGCCACCCCGGAGGTCCTTGTGCATGCCACCTCAGAGGTCCCTGTGCACGCCACCCCGGAGGTCCCTGTGCACGCCACCCCGGAGGTCCCTGTGCACGCCACCCCGGAGGGCCCTGTGCACGCCACCCCGGAGGGCCCTGTGCACGCCACCCCGGAGGTCCCTGTGCATGCCACCCCGAAGGTCCCTGTGCATGCCACCCCGGAGGTCCCTGTGCATGCCACCCCGAAGGTCCCTGTGCATGCCACCTCGAAGGTCCCTGTGCACGCCACCCCGGTCTAAGTGCACGACACCCCGGAGGTCTAAGTGCACGACACCCCGGAGGTCCCTGTGCACGACATCCCGGAGGTCCCTGTGCACGCCACCTCAGAGGTCCCTGTGCACGCCACCCTGGAGGTCCCTGTGCATGCCAACCCAGAGGTCCTTGTGCATGCCACCCCAGAGGTCCCTGAGCACACGACCCTGGAGGTCCCTGTGCACGCCACAAAGGAGGTCCCTGTGCACGCCACAAAGGAGGTCCCTGTGCATGCCACCCCAGAGGTCCATGTGCATGCCACCCCAGAGGTCCCTGTGCACACGACCTCGGAGTCCCTGTGCTCGCCACCCCAGAGGTCCCTGCGCACGCCACCCTGGTTCCCCATGTGCACCACCACCCCGGAGGTCCCTGTGCACACCACCCCGGAGGTCCCTGTGCACGCCACCCCGGAGGTCCCTGTGCATGCCACCCCGGAGGTCCCTGTGCATGCCACCCCACAGGTTCCTGTGCACGCCACCCCGGAGGTCCCTGTGCACGCCACCCCACAGGTTCCTGTGCACGCCACCCCGGAGGTCCCTGTGCATGCCACCCCAGAGGTCCCTGTGCATGCCACCCCAGAGGTCCCTGTGCAAGCCACCCCGGAGGTCCCTGTGCATGCCACCCCGGAAATCCCTGTGCATGCCACCCTGGTTCCCCATGTGCACCACCACCCCGGAGGTCCCTGTGCACGCCACCCCGGAGGTCCCTGTGCACGCCACCCCGGAGGTCCCTGTGCACGCCACCCCGGAGGTCCCTGTGCACGCCACCCCACAGGTTCCTGTGCATGCCACCCCGGAGGTCCCTGTGCATGCCACCCCAGAGGTCCCTGTGCATGCCACCCCAGAGGTCCCTGTGCATGCCACCCCAGAGGTCCCTGTGCAAGCCACCCCAAGGTTCCTATGCATGCCACCCCGGAAATCCCTGTGCATGCCACCCTGGAGGTCCCTGTGCACGCCACCTCGGAGGTCCCTGTGCACAATACCCTGGGGTTCCCTGTGCACGACACCCCGAAGATCCCTGTGCACGACACCCCAGAGGTCCCTGTGCACGACACCCCGGAGGTCCCTGTGCACGCCACCATGGAGGTCCCTGTGCACGCCACCCCTGAGGTCCCTGTGCATGCCACCCCAGAGGTCCCTGTGCACGCCACCCCAGAGGTCCATCTACACTACCTGGAGGTCCCTGTCTACGCTACCTGGAGGTCCCTGTCTACGCTACCTGGAGGTCCCTGTCTACGCTACCTGGAGGTCCCTGTCTACGCTACCTGGAGGTCCCTGTCTACGCTACCTGGAGGTCCCTGTCTACGTTATCTGGAGGTTCCTGTCTACGCTACCTGGAGGTCCATCTATACTACCTGGAGGTCCCTGTCTACACTACCTGGAGGTCCGTCTACACTACCTGGAGGTCCCTGTCTACACTACCTGGAGATCCCTGTCTACACTACCTGGAGGTCCCTGTCTACACTACCTGGAGGTCCCTGTCTACGCTACCTGGAGGTCCCTGTCTACGCTACCTGGAGGTCCCTGTCTACGTTACCTGGAGGTTCCTGTCTACGCTACCTGGAGGTCCATCTATACTACCTGGAGGTCCCTGTCTACACTACCTGGAGGTCCGTCTACACTACCTGGAGGTCCCTGTCTACACTACCTGGAGATCCCTGTCTACACTACCTGGTGGTCCCTGTCTACACTACCTGGAGGTCCCTGTGCTCGGCAACAACATTTTCGCTGCTCCATCGCACCGCCATATCTTAAAGCTTTGTTTCTTCTATATTATACATGAAGTCTCCTCAGCTTCAGCATATTTATACGAGTGTAAGAAGACACTTGTGATGTGGTATCTGTATACTGGAGCACAACCACCAGGCAACTACCACTATCCAGCTACCACTATACAGCTACCTCTCAGTGTTGCCACAAACTAATCTCCAGCACTTCCCACAAATGAGTGTGTTTTTCCACAATATTACCACAAATAATGCACAATTCCCACAGATTTTTTTTCACAAAATGTTAAGTTTATTTAGGTACAGGTACACATAAGTACGATTATCATACATGGTGTAAATTACCTAGGATAACCCCCAAAATGTCAAAGTGACTTATTTCCATTGGGGTCCTTGTTGAAATTATTCATGACAACAATTACAGTATTTGAAAACATAAAGTGGCATTAATAAAAACATAGTACACTTTCAAGCAAAAACATTAGAAATGGGAT
This sequence comes from Cherax destructor, assembly GCA_009830355.1. Lineage (NCBI taxonomy): Eukaryota > Metazoa > Arthropoda > Malacostraca > Decapoda > Parastacidae > Cherax > Cherax destructor. The sequence goes on along the minus strand of WNWK01000199.1, from coordinate 71,725 downwards.
TTGCAAGCAACTGTTACACTATCATCATTGAATTGAAAAGTAGCAAAAGTTGCCTATTTTCTCAACTATTCAAGCAAGAAACTTTCGCAACGTTTCTTATTATAACTAATTTGTGTATTGCTCAGAGGATAAGTATTGCATAGTTAGTGAACTCATAGTTAGTGAACTCATAGTTAGTGAACTCACAGTTGGTGAACTCTTATAGTAGTGTGGATATTAATTGGGACAGTAATGAAAAAAGACATTTATTTGGAAAACTAATATTTGAAAAAAAAATACACGGCAATGATATGACAGCTAATTGATTTAAAAAGAGATATGAGTACCCTCTGCTTTTATGAACAATGCTACAAGCTTTGGCATACAATTGACAAATACTGAACACTTTTTGGCAAGTTCGTCGTGGCAGCAGGTCCTAATAACAGCAGCAATTAGCTTCTCCACAGTTGAACAGTCCTGTTTCACAATCCTGTGTTTGGTTATTGCCCATAGATTCTCAATTGGGATGAGGTCAATAGAGTTTCTAAACCAATTTAGAACGCTTAATTAACCCACTCTCTTCGAAGAATGTCAGCATTTTTCTGGAAGTGTGGCATGGAGCAAGATCCAGCTGGAAAATGCCTTCTCCATCAGAAAAGTCTCTATGCACAATAGGAAGTAAATGAGTTGCCAGGATTGCCTTGTATTTGTCATTGTTGATCATTCCCTTAATAACAAGCCGTCCAGGGTCGTTAGCAGTAAAACTACCCCAAAACAACTTAGTTGAGTGTTATGGTGCTTGTTGAATGTGTCCATTCCGAAAACGTTCGCCGTTGCTCCGTCTCACTACCACCATTGATCTGTAGTTTTCTGTATCCATGTACTTCAAAATGCGCGTCATCTGAAAATATAACTTTTCTCCATTCATCTGTCGTCCATCCCTTATGATCGAGTGTCAACCACAGCTGTTTTTTCTTCATAACAACAGTCAATAATTGTTTCTTTACCGGCTTTCTGGTACTTTGCCAACTTCAAGGAGCCTTCTTCGCCAGCTAAAGCCAAATCTCTGTAGATCTTTGCTGGTTTTCTTGGGACCCTTCACATTATTTATTATGATAACCCTGTCATCCTTAGGTGTTGTCTTGCATTTTCTTCCACATCTTCCTCGATACAGTGCTTCACAATCACCAGTATCGCCAGCTCTCTTCAGAATCCCACCACCAGTTGACTTTGCTAGGCTAAAATATTCGGCGATTTGTCTGATACTCAAATCAGCATTTTTTCTAAGAGCTACAATACTTTCATGCTTCCTTGGTGTAACATCCATCATGAATTTCAGCAGTAATCATGAACTGAAGGGGAGAATTTGGCGAAACCACATTCGCTCACGGAGCATTCTTGCATGAATAGCCTTACAGAACAACAGCTGTTGTAGCACTGACGAGAGTCGCAGTAGGTAACTCTTCTGAAAAGAAAAGAACCCAAACTACATTAATTAAACTGGAGACTAAGACATATTATGAGATAATTTCAAAATGTACTCTTGTCCCAATTAATTTGCACACTACTGTAGTTAGTGAAGACAGTTATTGAACTCATAGTGAACTTATAGCCAGCATTAATGACATTACATGGCAGGATATATCTATGAAATTCTATGTTAGGCAGATTTTATTTTAAAATTTTAACAAGTAACCTGGTTCACCTGCTAGTTACATCAGATTGTGTTACATGTCAACAATTTTCTAACAAATAGCAAGCTCTTTTGTCCAATCCTCCGTTTGTTCAGCAGACGGAGATTCAAGCATACATCATGTCTTGAACTGAATGACCCACGTGAGTTTGACACTGTGAGTTTAATGGCATCAACATTCTGCCCTCCGGACTCTGAGTGGATAATAGATTCTAAGAGTAAAATGGAGTAACTGAAGTGTGATCAGTATATGTAAGTTTATTTAGGTACAGGTACACATAAGTACAATTATCATAAATAATTTAACATAAGTGTAAATTACCTAAGATAACCAGAAACAAGAGTCAAAATGACATTTCTATTGGGGTAGTGACTTATTTTCATTGGATGGAGACCAGGAGCAACCAGACAGGAAGGAGACATGTCTGGGACTGATCACAGACATGTTCCTGAACATAACCTTTTGACATATGTTTTCCACAGTAAATTATTATAGTGTGACCTTTTACCCACAAAAATCCCACATGAGATCAAAATTCCCGTAAAACCTCTCCCAACAAGCCAGATTCCCACCAAAAATTCCCACAATTTTCATTGAATAAATATCCTACCACAAAAGTTCCCACATGGTCATTTCTCCCACAAATTTGTGGAATTTTTTCTCAAATTGGCAACACTGTCATCACTCCCCAAATACTACCACCAAGCGAACACTACCCAGCGACCATTACCCCTTCAACACTACCCAGTGACCATTACCCAGCAAACACTACCCAATGACCACTACCCAGCAACCACCACCCAGTGAACACTATTCAGCAACCACGCAACCACTACCCAGTGACCACTACCCAGCGATAGCTATCCAGTGATCACTATCCAGTAACCATTATCCAGCGACCCTCCCCAGCGACCACTATCCAGCAACCACTACCCAGCTATGACTACCCAGGAAGCACTTCCAAGAGATCACTACCCAGTGACTACTACCCAGCGACTACCACCCAGCAACCACTAACCAGTGACAACTTCCTAAAGACGACTTTCCAGTGACTACTACCTACAGACCACTTACCTGAAGTATACCTGGAGGATGTTTCGGGAGTTAACGCCCCGGCGGCCAGGTCCATGACCAGACCTCGTGGTGGATCAGGGCCTGATCAACCAGGCTGTTACTGTTGGCCGCACTCAAACCGACATACGAACCACAGCCCGGCTGGTCAGGTACTGACTTTAGGTGTCTGTCCAGCTCCCTCTTGAAGACAACTAGGGGTCTTTTGGTAATCCCCCTTATGTATGCTGGGAGGCAGTTGAACAGTCTTGGGACCCTGACACTTACTGTGTTGTCTCTTAGTGTACTCATGGCACCTCTGCTTTTCATTGGGGGGATGTTGCACAACCTGCCGAGTCTTTTGCTTTGGGACTAGTCGTGTGATTTTCCAAGTGTATATTATGATGTAGTCACTGGGAAGTCGTCTATTTGTAATCCCCCTTATGTATGCTGGGGAGCAGTTGAACAGTCTTGGGCCCCTGATACTTATTGTGTTGTCTCTTAGTGTACAAGTGGCACCCCTACTTCTCATTGGGGGATAGTAGATTCAACATCCCCCCAATGAAAAGCAGGGGCACCACGAGTACACTAAGAGATAACACAATAAGTATCAGGGGCCCAAGACTGTTCAACTGCCTCCCAGCATACATAAGGTGGATTACCAATAGACCCCTGACTGTCTTCAAGAAGTCGCCGGACAGGCATCATTAGTACCTGACCAGCCGGACTGTGGTTCGTACGTCGCTTTGCGTGCTGCCAACAGTAACAGTATGGTTGATCAGACCCTGATCCACCATGAGGCCTTGTCACAGACCGGGCCGCGGGGGTGTTGATCCCCAAAACCCTCTCCAGGTATACTCCAGGTATCTTTCTCACCTGCGTTCCAGGGAGTACAGGTCAAGGGACTTTAACCATTTCCAGTAACTCAGGTACAATATTGTACTTATACGTGCAGTGAAAGTTCTCTGTACATTCTCCAGGTCTACAATTTCGCTTGCATTGAAAAGGGGCGTTAGTGTACAGCAATATTCCAGCCTATAGAGAACAAGCGATTTGAAGAGAATCATCACTGGCTTGGCATCCCTAGTTTTGAAGGTTCTCATTATCCATCCTGTCATTTTCCTAGCAGATGTGGTAGAGACACTGTTGTGAACTTCGAAAGTGAGATTCTCTGACATTACCACTCCCAAGTCCTTCACATAAGTTTTTCGCTCTATTGTGTGGATGGAATTTGTTTTATACTCCAATCCAGTTTATATTTCCTCCAGTTTTCCATAGCGGAGTAATTAAAGTTTGTTCTCAGTGAACTTCATACTGTTTTCTGAGGCCCTTTTGAAGGCTTTGTTAATGTCCACTTGGAGATTTGCAGTGTTCTCAGTGGATGACACTGTCATGCAAAGTCTAGTATCGTCAGCAAAGGAGGACACCGACTTTAGGTGCCTGTCCAGTGCCTGCTTAAAGACAGCCAGGGGTCTATTGGTAATCCCCTTATGTATGCTGAGAGGCAGTTGAACAGTCTTGGGCCCCTGACACTTATTGTGTTGTTTCTCAATGTGCTAGTGGCACCCCTGCTTTTCATTGGGGGGATGTTACATCGTATGCCGAGTCTTTTGCTTTCATAGGGAGTGACACTCGTGTGCAAGTTTGGTACTAATCCCTCTAGGATTTTCCAAGTGTATATAATAATGTATCTCTCCCGCCTGCATTCCAGGGAGTACAGGTTTAGGAACTTCAAGCGTTCCCAGTAATTGAGGTGGTTTATTGCAGTTATGCGTGCCGTGAAGGTTCTCTGTACATTTTCTAGGTCAGCAATTTCACCTGCCTTGAAAGGTGCAGTTAGTGTGCAGCAATATTCCAGCCTAGATAGAACAAGCGACCTGAAAAGTGTCAACATGGGTTTGGCATCCCTGGGTTTGAAGGTTCTCATTATCCATCCTGTATTTTTTCTGGCAGATGCGATTGCTACAGTGTTATGGTCCTTGAAGGTGAGATCCTCTGTCATGATCACTCCCAGGTCTTTGACATTAGTTTTTCGATCTATTGTGTGGTTGAAATTTGTTTTATACTCCGATGAGATTTTAATTTACTCACGTTTTCCATATCGGAGTAATTGAAATTTCTCACAATTGAACTTCATATTGTTTTCTGCAGCCCATTTAAAGATTTGGTTGATGTCTGCTTGGAGTCTTGCAGTGTCTTCAATGGTGGACACTGTCATGCAGATTCGGGTGTCATCTGCAAAGGAAGACACGGCACTGTCTATGTCCGATATAAGGATGAGGAACAGGATGGGAGCGAGTACTGTGCCTTGTGGAACAGAGCTTTTCACCGTAGCCGCCTCAGACTTTACTCTGTTGACTACTACTCTTTGTGTTCTACTTGTTAGGAAATTATAGATCTATCTACATGACATCGTCTGCTGACTCACGAAATCGTAATGACACGATTGCAAACAAACCTTACCACGGGTGGGGTTCGAACCCACGGTCAGAGAGTATCAAACGTCAAGCAAGGAAAAAGATCTTGGGGTGAGTATAACACCAGGCACATCTCCTGAGGCGCACATCAACCAAATAACTGCTGCAGCATTTGGGCGCCTAGCAAACCTAAGAACAGCATTCCGACATCTTAATAAAGAATCGTTCAGGACCCTGTACACTGTGTACGTTAGGCCCATATTGGAGTATGCAGCACCAGTTTGGAACCCACACCTAGCCAAGCACGTAAACTAGAGAAAGTGCAAAGGTTTGCAACAAGACTAGTCCCAGAGCTAAGGGGTATGTCCAACGAGGAGAGGTTAAGGGAAATCGACCTGACGACATTGGAGGACAGGAGAGATAGGGAGGACAGGAGAGATAGGGGGGACATGATAACGACATAAAATACTGAAAGGAATTGACAAGGTGGACAGAGACAGAATGTTCCAGAGATGGGACACAACAACAAGGGGACACAGTTGGAAGTTGAAGACTCAGATGAATCACAGGGATGTTAGGAAGTATTTCTTCAGTCACAGAGTGGTCTGGAAGTGGAATAGTTTGGGAAGCGATGTAGTGGAGGCAGGATCCATTCATAGCTTTAAGAAGAGGTATGATAAGCCAAACCATACCATGGATGGGGTTCGAACCCGCGGTCAGAGAGTCTCAGAACTCCAGACCGTCGCGTAAGCCACTGGGCCAGCTAGCTTCAATAAGATTCATCCAACTAGGTATATTTCTACACCATTGGAAGGTTAGCATAGGCACCACTCATTACGATTTCGTGAGTCATTTATGATAAAGCTCATGGCGCGGGGAGAGTGACCCAGTAGCGGCCAGTGGAGAGGCGGGGCCAGGAGCTATGAATCGACCCCTGCAACCACAACTAGGTGAGTACTCTAGCGCTGGGACCAATTGGGAGCAATCGGTCCAAACGGCCGACCCTGGCTGCCACACCCTTCGAGCCCAGTGTGGGCGGGGTTTGTGGCATCCCAAGGTAAAGTAAAGTAAAGTAAATTTTATTTCATTGCAATTTTACATAGATATTTGTAGTTACAATCATAAACTGAAGTGCAAGGAGAGCCACTGACATGCCATGGCATTAGGGGCAGCTTAATCTAATGACTTATAGACTATGTACAAAATATTAGAGAAATTGATTGAGATTTTTCTAGTTATATATTTGATTTCAAATTACAATATGATGATATTACACTGTTAAAATTACAATATGATGATATTACATTGTAACAAGTGTTTAGGAGGATGGTAATATAAAATTGAGATTATCTTAAGGAAAATAACATTGAGCATTTTTGAAAGTAATTTATAATATGAGTATTTAGTTTAGGGTGAGTAGGTGGTTTTTGAGAAGAGTCTTAAATTGATTTTCAGACAAGGTTATCTTAGTATTTACTGGTAATGAATTCCAGGTTCTGGGGGCCCTTTATGTGCATAGAATTTTTACATAGGTTGATATGGACTCGGGGTAATTTGTTGTGTGGAAGAGTTCGCTCCATTTGTGTACACGTATTAGCTTCTGTTGCTAAGGTATGACTTTAGGTAGTTGAGTGGGTGCCCCCTTATACCATAGTGTGCTAATTTTGTGAGCAGTAAATCATGGTCGACTATATCAAAAGCTTTGAGTAAATCAATTAAGATTACCAGTGCGGTGTATATTAACTCTAGCATGTGTATAATAACATCGTTTGTGCTCTTGTTGGTCCTGAAACCAAATTGACAGGGGTTGAGTACATTGTGTGAGACGAGGTAGGAATAGATCTGTCTATGAATTAATTTTTCGAAGATTTTAGAAAGCAGTGGTAAATTAGAAATTGGTCTATAATTATTCAAGTCTGTTTGATCACCTCCTTTGTGGATCGGGGTGACCCTAGTTATTTTGAGAATTGATGGGAAGGTAGAGGCTTCAATGGATTTATTGAATAGTGTTGCTATAATTGGTGACAGTACCTGTGAAGCTTTTTTGTACATAAAAGGTGGTAAGCTGTTTATGTCTCCTGCCTTGTTTTTAAGGGTGCCTAGCTTCTCCCTCCGAACCCCGTGTGGGCGGGGAATGGGGCTAGGCCTGGGTCTGCCCATGGCAGACATTGGTCTGAGACACTCCCGCGAAAGGGAGCCAAGGCCGGGCCACCTCTTGGAAAAGGCCCGGGCCAGGCGATTATACCTGAAGAGGGTTCCGGGGGTCAACACTCTCGCGGCCCTTGTCTGTGACCAGGCCTCATGGTGGGTCAGGGCCTGACCCACCATGACCCACGCAACTCGACGTACGAACCACAGCCCGGCTGGTCAGTTACTGACTATAGGTGTGTGACCAGCGCCTTCTTGAAGACAGCCAGGGGTCTATTGGTAATCCCCCTTAGAACAGAACAGAACCTCATCCACAGGCACTGTATAATCCTACGGGTTTAGCTAGCGCTCCCACATAATATCTCGCACTGCCAATGGAAATAAGTCACTGTCTGATTTTTTTGGGGTTATCCTAGGTTCTCTACACATATGCTGCTATGTATGTATGTAACTGTATTTGTGTATGCCTGAGTAACCTTACTTACATGTGGAAGACAATGGGACGCGCGCGGTTTGAAATAATTTTAGCAATATTTAAGTAGGAAAATGTATAATATTGGAGTATAAAGTAACAAAATATTACTTGTATGGAACATTACAAAGACCACAATGGAATTAAGTCACTTTGACTTGTTTTTTAGTTATCATAGGTAATTTACAATGTTACTGGGTATTATAATTATACTTATTATGAGTACCTGTACCTACATATAAAGTTAAAGTTATTTAATATATATTTTTTAGATTGAGAGAAGCGAGGGAGAGTAGTGAGATAATGAGTGAGGTGAAGCTGTGAAATTGTCGCACATTATTAAGTGAAGTTAATTAAAGATGAGGGACTTAAGTGGACATAAGATTAAAAATTTATTCAACTTGATATAATTTTTGTACAGAGATGGGTGACATTTAGGTGTTAATTTAATATCTTTATTATGCGTCCCATACCCATCCTGTGGGCGGCAGTCAAAATATTCCAGAGGTACATAATGAGTCCAGAGCATTTCGGGGGAGCTTAGGCCTATCTTAAGACTAAAAAGTGCAAATAAGTGACATTGTTTAACATTATTGGGTTTTCCTAGGCTTGATATATATAATGTAATTTTTATGTGTCCATAACAGTTGCGTACTCTCACGACCCTTGTGCATTTTTTTTGTGCAATGTAAAGAAAGGTTAAATAAAGAGTTGCTTATTCGTGTCAAAATAATAGAAGTGTCTTCCATGGTGGTGTGGTCACGTGACCGAGTTATTTAAAGTTTAGACCAATGAGAGTGAGTGTGAGCTCTGGCAGCGACCAATCAACGCCCTCCTTCTTCCTCTCCTCATTCAAACCTTGTAAACTTGAGGTGTGTGTACATGCTGCCCTAACTTGCTCTCCATATTGCTTATTTCCTGCCACAAAACTGGGAAAATGACGAGCCACCACAAGGATGAAGTGAAGAAGGAGATACCGGAGATAATAACAGACCCATCCACTGGTACTAAGTACCAGAGAGGAAAGTTTCTGGGCAAGGTATGTCAGCTGTGTCCTCTCCTCCATCCTCTCGTATTTACTAGCCAAGTCCTGCCTTTATTTCTCTAGTGAGCATCGCCTGGATTGTTTAGCTTATCTTATGTAAATAAACAAGTATATGAGTCCTTGTTCTATGTTATTTATATACTTTATATTCCCTCTTAGTAAGTCCTATATCTATTTCAATACTTTCGGAAAAGTAGATAATTTTATGAAACCTACTACAAAATATTCCTTATTCTCACCATAAACTACAGCTACATACATTCTTTCATATATACATTATTCATACATAGTGTACTATCTGAATGTTATTTAACTTGTGTGTTTATACATTCTTAGATTTAAACATTGATGGCAGTGTATGTACAAGGATAATAGACAACCAGTTATAATAATAATTAACCCAAGATAACTATATGCTAGTACTTTTTTAATATATTTATAGTCCATAGGTTTGTATCTTCATGCACAGTACTATAGGACCCCAGTGGAAATAAGTTACTGACTTATTTTTGTCTATCCTAGGTAATTTACCCATGTTAAATTATGTATGATAATTGTTCTTATGTGTACTTGTACCTAAATAAATTTAATACATATTACTGTCTGCTCTACATGTCTACACCCCTCAAGGGAGGTTCCTTGACGCTGGTGAGGGGCTCTTGATCTAGGGAATTGGATCTGTGCTCCAGTTCCCTGAATTAAGCCTGAATACCTTCCATCCCCTCCCCCCCACAGGTGCTGTATGATCCCTATGGGTTTAGCATTCCCCCCATGATTATAATAATAATCTACATGTCTACAACATTACCTACAGCTTCTCTCAAAACTACTTTGTCATTTAGCTTCATAAACTTTAAATATATTTGATAGCTTTCTCTCCTTGGGACCAACTCATAGAGGTAGAGCATTTGGCTCGCAACTGAAAGGGCCTGAGTTCAATCACAGGTCATGCAAGATTAGTCAAGCCTCCTGACACTTGCTGCACATGTTACATAATGGTAACTAAGTATTGTACCTAGAGTTAGTAGACTATTTAAGGTTTTCAATGCTCTGGGGGTTATTCTGAGTAGTCTTCTAATGTTCCAGGGAGAAATCAGTGTTAATAACTAACTTAACACCAGTTTTGGGTTACCCTATTTTAAATATGCATAATTTTCTGCCTGAGTACTTTATGCTTAAAACGTTGTATCTACTGGCATTATTGTACAGTTTTACAAGTCTAACATCATATGTAGATTTCTTGAACCAGTCTTATAATTAACCTAATTACTTAAGATAAGCCACAAAAACTGAAATATACATAATATTAAGAACTCAAGCTTAAGTAATTAAATTACCTGCTGTTCTGCACACTCAAGTAGTACAATTATAGTGACTAACTATTACAGTATTAGACAAATTGAATCTAAAACATCTTCAAAACTGCTACAGTATTCTCAGTTCACAAAGGGGGTGATTCATATTGACACAATTATAAACCAATATCAAAACTGCAGATGTTATAAAAATAATTCATAAACAAGTATACTGCATAGCTAGACATTTTTTACTCTTATTGTTTTATACATGTACTTCCAAAAGGGTACAAATAATATCTATAAGAAAACCAGTGGTCTTGTTGGGTTAGCAAGTCGCAGAGCCTGTCTCCTGGATAACTTGCTAACATCAGTGACTGGAAGATTTGGTGACTTCACTGGATACCAGCCATAATAAACATGCTGGACAATCTACACAGCTAATACCCACTTGGAATATATTTTAGTGTGAAAAGTCTTGACACTGGATCACAACAACCCTTTGAACTTTTGAAGGTTCCTGGACTCTAGTGTCAAAGACTTAAGACATCAGTGCTGATGTGTGCTGTTACTCTTGATACCCACATACCCCATACAATAAATGGTAGTCACCCATCATCCACATTACCACCCACATGGCCCTTATCACACTACTTCGTTGCTTCCAGCCTACATCCCTACACCCCTCCAACACCCAACATCATAGGTATGTATATAAATGAAAAATGACATGTGTAGGGTTTGCCACTAACTGCAGTTTTGGCATCCACAGTAGGTCTTGGAACGTATCCTCCGCAGATACGAAGGACTACTGCACTGTATCTACAGATTTTTTTTTCAAGGTGTTTGATATGAATATTTAAGGTAATTTCAATATGTTGATCAGATGTAAGCCTAGAATTTTACTCTTCATTCTTTGTCATTCTCGTAGCAACCAAATGTTTCTTGTAAAACAGTACAGCATGTACTTGTAAAATAGTTAAAAAGTCAGATCAGATACTGATACAGTGGACCCTCGGTTTTCGTTCACCTCCAAACTCGAACAATTATGTAAATGTATTTTTGTAAGTGCTTTAGTAAGTGTATTTTTGGGGGTCTGAAATGACTAATCTAATTTACATTTGTCCTTATGGGAACAAATTTGTTCGGTAACAGCACTCAAACAGCATTCTGGAAAGAATTTTCAACGAAAACCGAGGGTCCACTGTAGTTGTATTTTTGTTCATAATGTCGTTATCCAATGTGTTATGAGGCTAAAGTAACCATACCTGAATTTTTAGTCCAGTATTCTGGTCTTGATGCAGTCAGTAAGATCACCTTGATAAGTGTCAGTTAAATATTATGACTGAAACATTATCTGAAGTTTCCTCTAAATTGTGGGTTATTTGTGGAATGAATTGATATAATTTGCTACAGAACTGTAGATGTATCTTGGCATAATTCATTCTTGGCTATTAATATGGAATATTTTGATTTTAGCTAACAGCAGAGCTTATTTTCATATTCTTTTGTTTTATAAAAATGTTTTAGTGGTCTTGATAAATTAGTTAATTACTGTTATTTCAGGGTGGATTCGCAAAATGTTACGAACTAACAGATTTAAAAACCAAAGAAATATTTGCTGGGAAGATTGTTGCCAAATCCTTACTTGTCAAGCCACATCAGAAAGAAAAGATGTCTCAGGAGATATCAATTCATCGCAGTTTAAAAGATAAGCATGTTGTTGGCTTCCGTGGATTCTTTGAAGATTCTGATAATGTGTACATTATCTTAGAACTATGCAGGAGAAGGGTAAGTTCATTTTTAATATACGCAGCTTCTTTTCTGATTTCCCCTGATGTTTATTTTAGAACTGTCATTGGTGTAGTACTGTATCTAGCTTATATGACCAAAATGGTATTTGCTAGATAAATCTTGTCACCTCTGTTCTTTTTTTGTTTTATATAATGTAAAGTATGTAAAATATGTATAGAAAGAAGTTAGTTTAATATCTTTATTATGCACCCCATACCCATCCTGTGGGTGGTAGTCAAAGGATTACAGTGTGTGTGTATAGATTGAAGTGGAATAAGAATCTTTCCTCTGTAAGCCATGCGTGTCGTAAGAGGTGACTAAAATGCCGGGAGCAAGGGGCTCATAACCCTTTTTCCTGTACAAATTACTAAATTTAAAAAGAGAAACTCGTTTTTCTTTTTTGGGCCACCCTGCCTCGGTGGGATATGGCCGGTTTGTTGAAAGAAAGAATATTAACATGTTATGAACTTTTGTGTCGGAAGAATACCAACGTAGGTTGAAACGGTAGATCATTTACAATGCAAATACACTGAAGGGAATTGTGTTAGCACAACTGAGAAATTGTAGTGATGAAAATATAGCACCAGAAAGGGATTGGCATTAAATGCTGTAAAAGAGGGAAGGATTAGTGAAGAAGCAGTCATAGTAGTGCTCAAGAGTGGATTTTTTCCCCTCAGTGGTTGCAATCTGTGGACTCAAATATCAAGGTTGTGTGTTTACCACCTAATAAGACATCTATAATACAACCACTGGATCGAAGAGATATTAAGACACCCTCACAAGGTAATGGAATGATGGCAGATTGGAGTCCCAGAGTTCTGGCATAAACTTAACATTGCAGATGCACTTGTGTGTATATAATTGGCATGGAAGCAAGGAAGCATGGAAGCAAGGTCAATTATAGTATAGTAAATGCTCTATTTAACAGGTGGCCAGTAATGGCAGTTGTGATGGATAAAGAAAAGCTTATTCTTCAGCGATTGTAACATTGAGTAATTCTGCGACTACAGGACTGTCCATTGTTGCTAATCTATTGACAAAACAGATTGTTCTGTATTTCCGATAAATGTAACATTTACTGTATTTTTTGGTGAATAATTTATCTGATATTCCTTCATTAAGTAGTTAGGTCAAGAAAATTGTGACTGGCATGAGGTGTGTCATGTGAAGGCTCTAAATTCATGTTGACATGGGTTGTGTAGGTCGTGCACTTCTTACACATGGTGGAAAATTTAAGTAAGATTTTTCCACGGGATTCTGTAAAAATGTTTTGCTAGGAGAGAGTAACCACTGTATAATTTTATTTTAATCTAATAATATAGAGGTCACCTCCAAACACTGAATTTTCGTTCTGCATTAGTTTCCATTTTTTTTAGATTCAGTTGTGATTATGGCGAAAGTAAATGCACATACCACCCAGAGTTTCACTAATATATGGTTATGAAGGCCAAGGTTGGTGATATTGGTGGGGGCCAAATTACCAAGCAAATGTAAAGTGATGGCCCATTTCTTCCATTATCACCTTAAGGAAGACTGGGAGGCCACAGCTGTGACAGGTTGGATAGGAAAGCGGGTAGTTGTACACCAGGTTCTGGTTTCATTGTTTACTTATGCTAGTTAGGCAGTGTTATTCATGATGCACTGTGTGGATCCACCTGGTCTTAGATTTCTTCAAAGGCTCATGGATTGTTGGAAACCCAAACAGTTGAGCCAAGGCCAAAAAATATCAGCAGGTGTCATATTTGATGACAAAATATCAGCGTACAGGAGGGACCCGCTTTACAATGGTTCACTTTACGTCATTTCACTAATGCAGCGGTTTTCAATTATATCCATTCTTCAGTATTCAGGCTTCCTGCAATAAATATATATTCACCATTCACAATACGCTAAGGATGAAAATATTTTAAGTAATGTATGTACTGTACATATATGCATTTTTTAGGCCTAGCTCTATTGCTCACTTATGATAGTGTAAACATGTTATCAGGCCTTTATATGCATTGAAAGTGAAAAAAAGGTTGTTTCACTTTACAGCGATTCTTGCTTTACAGCAGTAGCCTGAAATCTAACCTTCTGTACAAGCGGGGGCCCTCCTGTACAAATACAGTGAGCACAGTTTGGTCACTTTATGTACTAGTACGTCAAACACAGTTCAGGGTTAAATTTGTGTACAATAGTAATATAGGTGTGTGGAATTATAATTTTTCTTTTTCTTTAATTTGTAGTCGCTGATGGAACTTCACAAACGGCGTAAAGCAATAACAGAACCTGAGACACGTTACTTTCTGAAGCAAATCCTTAATGGCGTCAAGCACTTGCATGACAGAAAAGTTATTCACAGGGATCTTAAGCTTGGTAATCTCTTCCTTAATGATGAAATGGAGCTAAAAATAGGAGATTTTGGCTTGGCTACTAGAATAGATTATGAAGGAGAGAGGAAAAGGTAAGTATGCTGTGTTTTAATCCCTTGTAATTTTGTCTTATTTTTATTGATTATCAGATCTATGTATTGTTATTTAGAGATTAATATTTCACATTAGAATATTTCCATGTTTCACAAAGATGTAATATTTGTATTTCCAGTACTGATACTGTAGTAACATTTTGTAGAATGCCAAGATTTACAGTTAATTTTTGATAATTTATACTTTAATTTTAGTTGTGATACACATTTAGAAAAAATGTTTTTCTCCACTTTTATGCCTCTGTGTAAACCTAACATTCATTTGGTGTTATTTGGCATTAGTTTTAAGAGTCCTTGTGTGCCCACTAAGTTACATTATTTAGTATATTATTTAGTATAGCCTGTACAGTAGAGCTTATCAAGTTAATAGAAGATACTTGGAGAAAGATTATATAGGCAGGAGCAAGGAGAGGTCAGGGGGTTTTGATGCATGGTGTGAAAAAAATTCAAATTTGATGGTTTGTATCTGTAATGCCAGTTTTGTAATGTTTATGTAAAATTTTATACAGTATTAAAATGGTTCTTCTATTGTAGCTTTAAATTCAAATTAGTTTGTATGTGTTTTAAAAGTATACTGTATGTTCTTATCTTTACAGAACACTGTGTGGCACCCCAAATTACATTGCTCCAGAAATCCTCTGCAAGAAGGGTCACAGTTATGAAGTTGATGTCTGGTCTATAGGTTGCATTCTGTAAGTACTTGATCAACTAACAGGTCTCTCTTGAAACTTCTGGGGCCTATTTTTTCTTGTCCATATCATTCAATTATAAATCATTTGATGAGTATCGCCCAAATTAATTAAATTAAGCTAATTATTATATGATAGTCCTTTTAGGAGAATTTGAAGAGAAGCTGCAAAGGCTGGTGGATGTGTTTGTGTGAGGATGTATAAAAGGAGGAAATTAAAAGTAAACACAAAAGAGCAAGCTAATGAGACTAACAAAAGTCTAGGCAATGAAAAATTAGATATATTGGAGGGAGGGAGTATGGAGGAAGTGCATGTATTTAGATATTTGATAGTGGATGCATGTTGGCAGATGGGCCTATGAAAGATGAGGCTTTAAAGGGAGGTTCCTTGAAGCTGGTGAAGGTCTTCTGATCCATCTAATTGGAGTTATCTTCCACATTGATCAAACCTGATTGCTTCCCACTCCTAATTTTCCAGGCACTGTTTACCAAAAATGGGTTTGAGACTTTCTTAGGGAGGGGGTCAACTTGTCAGTTTGTTTTAATTGTCCACCTTCCCTAGTTGGGAAATGCCTCTTGAGTTTAAAACAAATATATGCACTATGTAATTCTTGACTTTGACTTTAATATAACTCATTGCCTTGTATGTTTCTTTTCAGATATACATTATTAGTGGGAAAACCTCCATTTGAAACACAGACTTTAAAAGATACATATATGAGGATTAAAAAAAATGAGTACCACATACCATCAAGGATTGGTCCACTTGCTCGCTCACTTATTCAGAGACTGCTACAGGGAGACCCAACACGCAGACCTAATGTTGATGTGATTCTTGCCGACGATTTTATGACATTGGGTAAGTTTTAGATGCTGTCTTTCTGAATCATGTACAGCTTTATTTGCATTAACAGTATGACGATGAATTTATTCAAAACATCAGTGCTGCATACATAACTTCGGTATATTTATTTAGCATTTATGTTAAATCTAATTTTAATGGCTCATGTGATAGTAGTTTGTGATGACAAAATTAGTTTCCATAACAAGCTTTAATGAAGCCAAAGAAATTTTAAAACACTGAAGGATGTGAGGGATTGAAGAAGTCTTTAGAAAAATTTATTTTACTCAAAAAAATGTAGGGGCTTAGTGAACAGTTACTGGTCTTCTGCTTTCATTGCATTTATTAAACTGATTTAAGACTTGAAAGCACTTAATATACATTTCTACCATTCTCTACATGTCGTCGTCATCCTGACTACAATACCACTTTGGTATCTAACCTCATTCATAGCTCTTGGCTACTGCTCCCATAACATTAATATCAACACTGACAACCTATCTCAGACAAGAATCTTAGTTCTTGTGTGCAGGTACCTGTATTATTATCAACAGGCTTATACATCCTCAAAAATCCTCATCATTTTACCCAGCTTTTCGTTTGTTCAGCAACACTTCTTTCTTCATGTAAAACTTAGTAACGTCTCTTCATCTCTACTGCAACTTATTTCTACAGTCTCTGCAAACGATTAGAAAAATAATGAAAGCGAAAGGTCAAATGACCAGATATCGATGCTTTGTCCCTTAATAAAACTAATTAAACTGTTTGTGTTTTATTCATCCTCCCCCCCCCCCCTTCCTTTTTTTTTTTAAGAGACTTCTGGTGCATGTCCACATATATTGCCCTATTCAGGAAAATATTGAACAATGATAGTAGTATTTAATTAATATCTTTAAAACTTGCTCTTATTTAAAACTAATTATAATACAATTAGTCTTTCATACTATCACTTCTTCCAACTTAGAAAATTTTTGCTACCTTTAGTAATTGTCTGCATCTAGAGACTTAAGAAAATCCTTTAGTGAGTTACTGTGCTCTTTCGTCATGCATTGTCTCATTGTCCATGAATCTGGCAAATAATTATTTCTACTTGGTTATATCTTTGGTATTCCAAGTTAATTTTAACATAACTTTATTCCAACGTATATTAATTGGGTTTCTTGCTTAGTTGACGCAGTTATAATAATAATAATACTTTGAGACATGGTACAATGATACATGGTTGGGTAGACAAGATACATAGTTATTGATGAGATGTACATGCCAAAAGCCCCTAATATGCTGTGCATATGTGTAACTACCATAATTTTCGTATGGCATTTCATCATCTAGTATAATCACTGATTTTGTAGGGTTAAGAGTAGGAGAAATGGTGGGAGTGATAGGGCCCATTATGTATTTATGTATGTATTTTTTTTTTTCTGTGAATCACATGGTGGGTGTTAAGAGTAATTACAGCATTTGATGAGAGGAAGAAGTTTACTACAGGATGAATTGATATGCAAGAGACTTTAAGATATACCAAAGGTACATAACCCTTTTCATCTACCAAATACAACTTACTGAAAAATAAGCTATGCAATGTGCAATATAAATGTGGGAACAGTTTGTGAAAGGTACTCAGTGTTAAGCTAATGGTCACTTTATTTTTGTCACAATTCTCCCACTCAAGGGCAGTATATGGGCCTATACAGCCAAAGGAGAGACTAGAGTTTGCAGACTGGGAGTCATGTTAACAAGTGCATGGCATGATATAAAAAATATAAGTGTATGTAGTGATGACAATCCACATAACAGAAATATCAAGGAACTTTTCATTTGACTTCTCAATATGCTTGATCAATCTTTTCATCTAATATTGACGGGAATTAATACATAATTCAGCATTGTGGAGTATCCAACTACATACAGTATTAGGCATGTAGTCAGACTGAAACAAAATACAGCCTCTCCTCACTTAGCGATGTACTCGTTTACCGATGCCTCGGACTTATGAATGGCTCTCTGACCAGTATGCATGCCTAAATAATGTATATTAGAGCTGATTTCCTCTATTCTGTTTATTAAAATACACAGTACACTACTGTATGAACATTTAAAAATATATCAGAAATGTTATAAATGGTGCAAAACAATATCAAAGATGGTTGACATTAACCCACCACCATTATAGTATGCTTCTCAGCGAAGAATTCATTTACCGACGGTCTTAGGAATGGAACTCCAACGTTAAGTGAGGAGAGGCTGTATAATATAAACTATTTTAATTTCATCATTGGTTGTACATAATTAGTTGATTAGTTAGAATTATGAATCCTGTCTTAACTAATCTTCACATCTCTGACTGCTCTTTGAAAGCTTACAAAAATTTTCCTACTTTTGCTGCCTGGCCCTGAGCCAGGCTGTTACTGCCGGTGGCCCACATATCCATCACAGCCTTGTTAATCTTTCACTTGGTAGAGGTACATAGCCAATTTCCTCAAAGTCATTTACATTAATATATTATTTCCTTCTTAAATTACAGGTTACATTCCAACTCGCCTACCAACCTCTTGCCTCACCATGGCTCCAAGATTTGATTCTCGGTGTTCCATTGTTGCTACGAGGAAACCTTTACTGGAGATAAACAACAAAGGTAAGTACGTACTCAGGAATACCTAGGGATGTGCTTTTTCCATGTTTTTATAGAATGGCCAGGGTGTTCTGTGTGAATTGTAATCATGTTAATTTTTTTTTCAACACACTGGCCGACTTTTACCGAGGCAGGGTGACCTAATAAGAAAAACAAAAGTTTTTCCTTTTAGTGAACAGTGATAAGTGCTGCACTAGTAGTTCAGCTTTATAGTATGATGAGAAAAGCTGTCTAGAAGAGAGTTTTGCATGTGATGTCACAGGGTGAGCATATGCCAGTGATGTTTGTCTAATGTGTGTTGCAACGATATAATGCCCCCTTCCCTCCCTTACCATGCCCAATCCCTAAATTCCTATGCCTCCATCCCTGAATTCCCATGTCCTTATCCCTGATTTCCCATGCCCTTATCCCTGATTTCCCATGCCCTTATCCCTGATTTTCCATGCCCTTATCCATGATTTCCCATGCCCTTATCCATGATTTCCTATGCCCCCACTACCTGCCTTCGAATGCCCCCCTACTCCCTGCCTTCCATGCCCCCACTACTCCCTGCCTTACTATGCCCCCACTACTCCCTGCCTTCCCATGCCCCCACTACTCCCTGCCTTCCCATGCCCCCACTACTCCCTGCCTTCCCATGCCCCCACTACTCCCTGCCTTCCCATGCCCCCACTACTCCCTGCCTTCCCATGCCCCCACTACTCCCTGCCTTCCCATGCCCCACTACTCCCTGCCTTCCCATGCCACCACTACTCCTGCCTTCCCATGCCCAGACTACTCCTGCCTTCCCATGCCCCCACTACTCCCTGCCTTCCCATGCCCCACTACTCCCTGCCTTCCCATGCCCCCACTACTCCCTGCCTTCCATGCCCCACTACTCCCTGCCTTCCCATGCCCCACTACTCCCTGCCTTCCCATGCCCCCACTACTCCTGCCTTCCCATGCCCCCACTACTCCTGCCTTCCCATGCCCCCACTACTCCCTGCCTTCCCATGCCCCCACTACTTCCCTGCCTTCCCATGCCCCCACTACTCCCTGCCTTCCCATGCCCCCACTACTCCCTGCCTTCCCATGCCCCCACTACTCCTGCCTTCCCATGCCCCCACTACTCCCTGCCTTCCCATGCCCCCACTACTCCCTGCCTTCCCATGCCCCCACTACTCCCTGCCTTCCCATGCCCCCACTACTCCCTGCCTTCCCATGCCCCCACTACTCCCTGCCTTCCCATGCCCCCACTACTCCCTGCCTTCCGTTGCCCCCACTACTCCCTGCCTTCCGTTGCCCCCACTACTCCCTGCCTTCCGTTGCCCCCACTACTCCCTGCCTTCCGCTCCCCACTACTCCCTGCCTTCCGTTGCCCCACTACTCCCTGCCTTCCGTTGCCCCCACTACTCCCTGCCTTCCGTTTCCCCCACTACTCCCTGCCTTCCCATGCCCCCACTACTCCCTGCCTTCCCATGCCCCCACTACTCCCTGCCTTCCCATGCCCCCACTACTCCCTGCCTTCCCATGCCCCCACTACTCCCTGCCTTCCCATGCCCCCACTACTCCCTGCCTTCCCATGCCCCCACTACTCCCTGCCTTCCCATGCCCCCACTACTCCCTGCCTTCCCATGCCCCACTACTCCTGCCTTCCCATGCCCCCACTACTCCCTGCCTTCCCATGCCCCCACTACTCCTGCCTTCCCATGCCCCACTACTCCCTGCCTTCCCATGCCCCCACTACTCCCTGCCTTCCCATGCCCCCACTACTCCCTGCCTTCCCATGCCCCACTACTCCCTGCCTTCCCATGCCCCCACTACTCCCTGCCTTCCCATGCCCCCACTACTCCCTGCCTTCCCATGCCCCCACTACTCCCCGCCTTCCCATGCCCCCACTACTCCCTGCCTTCCCATGCCCCCACTACTCCCTGCCTTCCCATGCTCCCACTACTCCCTGCCTTCCCATGCCCCCACTACTCCCTGCCTTCCCATGCCCCCACTACTCCCTGCCTTCCGTTGCCCCCACTACTCCCTGCCTTCCGTTGCCCCCACTACTCCCTGCCTTCCGTTGCCCCACTACTCCCTGCCTTCCGTTGCCCCCACTACTCCCTGCCTTCCGTTGCCCCCACTACTCCCTGCCTTCCGTTGCCCCCACTACTCCTGCCTTCCCATGCCCCCACTACTCCCTGCCTTCCCATGCCCCCACTACTCCCTGCCTTCCCATGCCCCCACTACTCCTGCCTTCCCATGCCCCCACTACTCCCTGCCTTCCCATGCCCCCACTACCCCTGCCTTCCCATGCCCCCACTACTCCCTGCCTTCCCATGCCCCCACTACTCCCTGCCTTCCCATGCTCCCCACTACTCCCTGCCTTCCCATGCCCCCACTACTCCTGCCTTCCCATGCCCCCACTACTCCCTGCCTTCCCATGCCCCCACTACTCCCTGCCTTCCCATGCCCCCACTCTCCCTGCCTTCCCATGCCCCCACTACTCCCTGCCTTCCCATGCCCCCACTACTCCCTGCCTTCCCATGCCCCCACTACTCCCTGCCTTCCCATGCCCCCACTACTCCCTGCCTTCCCATGCCCCCACTACTCCTCTGCCTTCCCATGCCCCCACTACTCCCTGCCTTCCCATGCCCCCACTACTCCTGCCTTCCCATGCCCCCACTACTCCCTGCCTTCCCATGCCCCCACTACTCCTGCCTTCCCATGCCCCCACTACTCCCTGCCTTCCCATGCCCCCACTACTCCTGCCTTCCCATGCCCCCACTACTCCCTGCCTTCCCATGCCCCACTACTCCTGCCTTCCCATGCCCCCACTACTCCCTGCCTTCCCATGCCCCCACTACTCCCTGCCTTCCCATGCCCCCACTACTCCCTGCCTTCCCATGCCCCCTACTCCCTGTTCCATGCCCCACTACTCCTGCCTTCCCATGCCCCCACTACTCCCTGCCTTCCCATGCCCCCACTACTCCCTGCCTTCCATGCCCCCACTACTCCTGCCTTCCCATGCCCCACTACTCCCTGCCTTCCCATGCCCCACTACTCCCTGCCTTCCCATGCCCCCACTACTCCCTGCCTTCCCATGCCCCCACTCTCCCTGCCTTCCCATGCCCCCACTACTCCCTGCCTTCCCATGCCCCCACTACTCCCTGCCTTCCCATGCCCCCACTACTCCCTGCCTTCCCATGCCCCCACTACTCCCTGCCTTCCCATGCCCCCACTACTCCCTGCCTTCCCATGCCCCCACTACTCCCTGCCTTCCCATGCCCCCACTACTCCCTGCCTTCCCATGCCCCACTACTCCCTGCCTTCCCATGCCCCCACTACTCCCTGCCTTCCCATGCCCCACTACTCCCTGCCTTCCCTTGCCCCCACTACTCCCTGCCTTCCCATGCCCCCACTACTCCCTGCCTTCCCATGCCCCCACTACTCCCCTGCCTTCCCATGCCCCCACTACTCCTGCCTTCCCATGCCCCCACTACTCCCTGCCTTCCCATGCCCCCACTACTCCCTGCCTTCCCATGCCCCCACTACTCCCTGCCTTCCCATGCCCCCACTCTCCCTGCCTTCCCATGCCCCCACTCTGCCTTCCACCACTCTCCCTGCCTTCCCATGCCCCCACTCTCCCTGCCTTCCCATGCCCCCACTCTCCTGCCTTCCCATGCCCCCACTCACTCCCTGCCTTCCCATGCCCCCACTCCCTGCCTTCCCATGCCCCCACTCCCTGCCTTCCCATGCCCCCACTCTCCTGCCTTCCCATGCCCCCACTACTCCCTGCCTTCCCATGCCCCCACTACTCCCCTGCCTTCCCATGCCCCCCCTACTCCTGCCTTCCCATGCCCCCACTACTCCCTGCCTTCCCATGCCCCCACTACTCCCTGCCTTCCCATGCCCCCACTACTCCTCTGCCTTCCCATTTTCCTCCCACTACTCCTGCCTTCCCATGCCCCCCCTACTCCTGCCTTCCCATGCCCCCACTCCTCGCCTTCCCATGCCCCACTACTCCCTGCCTTCCCATGCCCCCACTACTCCCTGCCTTCCCATGCCCCCACTACTCCCTGCCTTCCCATGCCCCCACTACTCCCTGCCTTCCCATGCCCCCACTACTCCTGCCTTCCCATGCCCCCACTACTCCCTGCCTTCCCATGCCCCCACTACTCCCTGCCTTCCCATGCCCCCACTACTCCCTGCCTTCCCATGCCCCCACTACTCCCTGCCTTCCCATGCCCCCACTACTCCCTGCCTTCCCATGCCCCACTACTCCCTGCCTTCCATGCTCCCACTACTCCCTGCCTTCCCATGCCCCCACTACTCCCGCCTTCCCATGCCCCCACTACTCCTGCCTTCCCATGCCCCCACTACTCCTGCCTTCCCATGCCCCCACTCTTCCCTGCCTTCCCATGCCCCCCCTACTCCCTGCCTTCCCATGCCCCCTACTACCTCTCCTGCCTTCCCATGCCCCACTACTCCCTGCCTTCCCATGCCCCTACTACTCCTGCCTTCCCATGCCCCACTACTCCTGCCTTCCCATGCCCACTACTCCTGCCTCCCATGCCCCCACTACTCCCTGCCTTCCCATGCCCCACTACTCCCTGCCTTCCCATGCCCCCACTACTCCCTGCCTTCCCATGCCCCCACTCTCCTTGCCTTCCCATGCCCCCCCCACTCCCTGCCTTCCCATGCCCCCACTCTCCCTGCCTTCCCATGCCCCCACTACTCCCTGCCTTCCCATGCCCCCACTCCTTCCCTGCCTTCCCATGCCCCCACTACTCCCTGCCTCCATGCCCCCACTACTCCCTGCCTTCCCATGCCCCCTCACTTCTCCCTCTCCTGCCTTCCCATGCCCCACCTCCCTGCCTTCCCATGCCCCACTATCCTGCCTTCCCATGCCCCCACTCTCCCTGCCTTCCCATGCCCCCACTCCCTGCCTTCCCATGCCCCCACTTCCTGCCTTCCCATGCCCCCACTACTCTGCCTTCCATGCCCCACTCTCCTGCCTTCCCATGCTCCACTACTCCCTGCCTTCCCATGCCCCCACTCTCCCTGCCTTCCCATGCCCCCACTCTCCCTGCCTTCCCATGCCCCCACTCCTCCCTGCCTTCCCATGCCCCCACTCCTCCCTGCCTTCCCATGCCCCCTACTCCCTGCCTTCCCATGCCCCACACTCCCTGCCTTCCCATGCCCCCACTACCTCCCTGCCTTCCCATGCCCCCACTACTCCTGCCTTCCCATGCCCCCCTCCCTGCCTTCCCATGCCCCCTTCCTTCTTCCATGCTCCCCACTACTCCCTGCCTTCCCATGCCCCCACTCCCTGCCTTCCCATGCCCCCACTACTCCCTGCCTTCCCATGCCCCCACTCACTCTGCCTTCCCATGCCCCCACTACTCCCTGCCTTCCCATGCCCCCACTACTCCCTGCCTTCCCATGCCCCCACTACTCCCTGCCTTCCCAGCCCCACTACTTCCCTGCCTTCCCATGCCCCCACTGCTCCCTGCCTTCCCATGCCCCCACTGCTCCCTGCCTTCCCATGCCCACTACCTGCCTTCCCATTCCCCTGACTCCTCCTTCCCAAGCCCCTCCTCCTGCCTTCCCATGCCCCCTACTCCTTCCCATGCCCCACTACCTGCCTTCCCATGCCCTACTACTTCCTGCCTTCCCATGCCCCCTACTTCCTGCCTTTCCATGCCCTCCCCCACTCTGCCTTCCCATGCCCTCCCCACTGCCTTCCCCCACTCTGCCTTCCCATGCATCTCCCACTCTGCCTTCCCATGCCCTCCCCCACTCTGCCTTCCATGCCCTCCCCCACTCTGCCTTCCCATGCCCTCCCCACTCTGCCTTCCCATGCCCTCCCCCACTCTGCCTTCCCATGCCCTCCCCACTCTGCCTTCCCATGCCCTCCCCACTCTGCCTTCCCATGCCCTCCCCACTCTGCCTTCCCATGCCCTCCCCCACTCTGCCTTCCCATGCCCTCCCCACTCTGCCTTCCCATGCCCTCCCCCACTCTGCCTTCCCATGCCCTCCCCCACTCTGCCTTCCCATGCCCTCCCCACTCTGCCTTCCTTCCCATGCCCTCCCCCACTCTGCCTTCCATGCCCTACTACTTCCTGCCTTTCCATGCCCTCCCCACTCTGCCTTCCCATGCCCTCCCCCACTGCCTTCCCCCACTCTGCCTTCCCATGCCCTCCCCACTCTGCCTTCCCATGCCCTCCCCCACTCTGCCTTCCCATGCCCTCCTTACTCTGCCTTCCCATGCTCCTCCCACTCTGCCTTCCCATGCCCTCCCCACTCTGCCTTCCCATGCCCTCCCCACTCTGCCTTCCCATGCCCTCCCCCACTCTGCCTTCCCATGCCCTCCCCACTCTGCCTTCCCATGCCCTCCCCACTCTGCCTTCCCATGCCCTCCCCACTCTGCCTTCCCATGCCCTCCCCACTCTGCCTTCCCATGCCCCATCCACTCCCTACCTTCCCATGCCCCCTATTCCCTGACTATTTCCCCTCCCCCTTCCCTGCTCATCAGCACAGGTTGACATTTCAACACTGTATGAGCACAATCTTGTGTGATGGAATATGACAGGCAAACAGCTTTTGTTCCCACTGTGTAACTCACATAGAATAACATAGCACACCGCCAATGTGTCCAGTTTTGATATAAAAAATCGTCCCTGCACCTCCACTCCCATCTTACCCCATCCCAGCCCCTCCCTTCTAACTCCTTGCCCCCACCTCACACTCCTTCCCTTTAACTGTACTGATTTTGTGGCAAATTATCTTGGCGAGACTACCCTGGCCTTCTAAATTAATATAATGTAGCTTAGTCCTGCCCAACATGTCTAGGGTCAGCCTGGATTTACTTGGTGTTACTTAGCATCAGTGAGTTTCTCGTTCTCAGCTGGTTATCGTAGTGATTGCAACAGTGAATTTGCAATGTTGCTATCACTTTGAAATTCAATTTCCCGTTTGGACTAGGCCGTTCTGCCAAGGTAATTCCCAAGTGATAGTTACTCCTGCTTTGTTAAAACTAAATTTTCCAAGTTACTGTAGCTACTGAACACTCAGTATAGCCCCAATATATCCTGAACGCCTTACCAAATCTTCCAGCTCAGGTTAAAAGACTATCAAAACAAGACTCATCCTGTGAATGATGGGTAAACGGCTATCTTTCATACCTAACTAATTTGTGATTAAGGCATCGACCTTCTTAAGCCTCGTAAGGCAGACGAGGCTTTTTATTTTCACTTTTTATTTTTGAATATTTTATACAAACGGGGAAAGCCTTACAATTGACGTAGTATACTGGGCACCTGGTGGTTTGACTATTAATACACTCCATGGATAGTTTGTTAGAGAATAATTCTGGTTTTCTGATCGTACTTGAAACTCCTATTCATTATTGCTTTTATGGATTTTGTACTTAGTAATTTTTAAAATTTTATTAATCGACGTTAACCTAACGAGGCCTGGTCGTGGACCGGCCTGCGGGGGCGTTGACCCCCCGCGGCCCGGTCCACGTATACTCCAGGTAACCTAAATAACCATTAAAGAGAAATTAGCTTAAGTAAATACGTAAGAAGAAGAGGCTGTAGTGACGCAGATCTTCAGCTATGCGGCTGGGTTTAGCCCTGGCTCTTTCCCTTCACCTTATTACAACCTCCTCTCACCTACTATTCTTCCTCTATCAAAATCTCCTTTCACCCATATGGGTCTTACCAGTGAGTACTGATTCGATTCGAGGAAACGGGATTGTGGCGAACATAGGTCTGATCCAAATTGTTAATACAAGAACATGACAAACTTTAAAACTGGCAAGTAGTAACCTTTCAGAATTATTATAATCACGGGGGAGCTCTAACCCCGTAAGGATTATACAACGCCTGTGGGAGAGGGGGATGGAAGGTATTCAGGCAACTGGAGTACAGATCCAATTCCCTAGATCAAGAGCCCCTCATCAGCGTCAAGGAACCTCCCTTGCGGGGCCTGCTCTCAGAAAAGTGTGAATCCTAACTGTTAAACCTTTGCACCGACAGGATTGCTTCATTTGTCTTAGCTTCAAGAATTTACAAAACGAGCAGCAAATCTTATAAACTTCTACCAGCGTTAACTATAGTAATTAATTTACCATGAGTGTCCTAATAATTCACGTAAAATTTCCTCTAGAATTTAAGAGGCCTAGTTTAAGACTAGGCCCGGGTGGGGGGATGATTACCAACATAACCGATAACTTAAACGATAGCCAAGAGTGTAATGACTGAGATACGCGGCTCCATCTTGTAGCAACTGAGTGCAGACAGTTCCTGGAAGCTGGTAAACTAGGTTAACTCTTGCAACCGTGTTAGGTCCACTCCATTATTCATGTTCACTCTCCTAATTACCTTCACTCTACCCGCCAAGACTTTTTT
This sequence comes from Cherax destructor, assembly GCA_009830355.1. Lineage (NCBI taxonomy): Eukaryota > Metazoa > Arthropoda > Malacostraca > Decapoda > Parastacidae > Cherax > Cherax destructor. The sequence goes on along the minus strand of WNWK01000199.1, from coordinate 44,819 downwards.
TTATTGAGTTTCGCTTGAACTGCTTGCAAAATTATTTTTAAAAGAATATCAGGAACATGGAAGACTGCTGGGAAGAGCCTAGTTGAAGCAGTATGTGACGTGTGCAATATATATCACAGCTCTCAACTCTCACCCCCCTCCCCCCTACATCCAACTTCCTCTCACCCTCTCCTCACTCTCCCCCCTCCCCTCTCTCCCTCCTCCTCACTCTCCCTCCTCACTCTCCCCTCCTCCTCCTCCCCTCCTCACTCCTCCCCCTCCTCACTCCTCCCCCTCCTCACTCCTCCCCCTCCTCACTCCTCCCCCTCCTCACTCCTCCCCCTCCTCACTCCTCCCCCTCCTCACTCTTCCCCCTCCTCCACTCTTCCCCTCCCCACTCTTCCCCTCCTCACTCTTCCCCGTCCCCACTCTTCCCCGTCCCCTCTTCCCTCCCTTCCCCGTCCCACTCTCCGTCCCCTCTCCGTCCTCCACTCCTCCCCGTCCTCACTCCTCCCCGTCCTCCTCCTCCCCGTCCTCACTCCTCCCCGTCCTCACTCCCCGTCCTCCTCTCCGTCCTCACTCCTCCCCGTCCTCACTCCTCCCCGTCCCTCTCACTCCTCCCCGTCCTCACTCCTCCCCGTCCTCCTCCCCCTCCTCACTCCTCCCTCTCCTCACTCCTCTCCCATACCTTCACCAGAATCCCGCACTTGAGAGGGGGCCCTTATGACGATGTTTCGGCCCAACTTGACATTGGTCTGGTACAGACTGAAACGTCGTCATGAATGGGGTTCATTAAGTTTTTTTTTTTGGTGAATTGTTGTAGCCACGTTATTGTGACCTTGATCGCCCCTACCCTTCACCGTTTTTACTTGCCCCGTCTCCATTCGTCCATTACCTTTCTTATTCTCCATCCTGTCTGCTGCCTTGATGCCGGCGAAGGGCTTTTGATCCAGGGAATTATAGCCACCCTCCACTTGTCAGCAGTATATATACTTATGTAGTATCTTACTGGTTTACCAACTGTGTACACCCTTCAACCGTTAAACTGTGATGGTTAGGGTATGTATTTTAGATGCAGCACGAGATGCTGGCCCCTCGTAGCACGAGGCAGCGCCCAGTCATAGCAAGGCAGGAGTAGGGGCAAGACGTGTGACTCCAGGCTTACATGACGTCTACCTGGAGGGTATTCCGGGGATCAAAGCCCTCCCCGCGGACCGGTCCATGACCAGGCCTCCCGGTGGGTCTGGGCCTGATCAACTAGACTATTACTGCTGGCCGCACGTAGTCCAACGTGCGAACCACTGCCCGGCGCTGACTAGGTATCTATCCAGCTTCCTCTTGAAGGCAGCCATATCTGAATAAACTAGTTGTAGAGCAGAAAAGATATTGCACCTCATATCAGTCATCCAGAAACTCCTACGACATACCTGGATGAAACTTGATCGCCTCTCATTCCGCGGCGCTGTTATATAACACTTGCGTATTCACCACTTCCTCGTAAATTTAATTCACTCGCCACAACCCTACATTTTTTTTCTTTGTTTCCCCTCTGTTTCCTCTTTTCTGTTAACTCTTATTTAATTCTTCACTCTTTCCTCCCCCTTTGTCCTTATCTTTCCCTTCCTCTTCCTCTTTCCCACTTTTTCCTTTCCCCGATTTTTCTTTGCCCCTTGGTCCCGTTTATCATTCCAACTCTTCTCCATCCACCCCCTCTTGCCTCTCCATATATATCGAATTCTCTTATCTTCTTATCCGTTATCCCTATTTCTCCCTCCCACACTTACGTACTCCCCTTAACCTTTTCTGTGCTTTCCCTCTTGTTACAAATCATCCAGGTTCTAGCTGTAAAAATATAATAACCCCTTTATATACCGACCATTGTGTAAACAATGGATGACTGATGACAGTACCTTAAATGATGAAAATCTGACATGGACAAATATCCCGCACTTGCACTTATGAAGAAGCGAGGGGTAAGGAAGCGGTAGAACGGGACGAGGTAGTAGTAGTAAGCTCAGTGACTTCCCGTTTTCTGTTGGCGTTGCACAACTTGTATCATCATCATACATTGTTCCGTTGTGGCATGTTGTTCATTATTTTTTATGGTTAGAGGACAATCTAATCTAACAAAAATTTGTTGCAAACAGTATGTGAGAAGTCCACTTAGATGTCTGTGAGAGGATGAGTTCTCAGACCAGTACTTCCAGTGTTGCTTTTGATCTTCATAGTTTTAGCGCCGCACTTCATGTGTGTGTGTGTGTGGTTGTAGCACCACACTGTGTGGGGTTGTAGCACCACACTGTGTGGGGTTGTAGCACCACACTGTGGGGTTGTAGCACCACACTGTGTGGGGTTGTAGCACCACACTGTGTGGGGTTGTAGCACCACACTGTGGGGTTGTAGCACCACACTGTGTGTGGGGTTGTAGCACCACACTGTGTGGGGTTGTAGCACCACACTGTGTGGGGTTGTAGCACCACACTGTGTGTGGGGTTGTAGCACCACACTGTGTGTGGGGTTGTAGCACCACACTGTGTGTGGGTTGTGGCACCACACTGTGTGTGGGGTTGTGGCACCACACTGTGGTGTGCACCCACTGTGGGTTGTGGCACCACACTGTGTGTGGGGTTGTGGCACCACACTGTGTGTGGGGTTGTGGCACCACACTGTGTGTGGGGTTGTGGCACCACACTGTGTGTGGGGTTGTGGCACCACACTGTGTGTGGGGTTGTGGCACCACACTGTGTGGGGGGTTGTGGCACCACACTGTGTGGGGGGTTGTGGCACCACACTGTGGGGTTGTGGCACCACACTGTGTGGGGGTTGTGGCACCACACTGTGTGGGGGTTGTGGCACCACACTGTGTGGGGTTGTGGCACCACACTGTGTGGGGGTTGTGGCACCACACTGTGTGGGGTTGTGGCACCACACTGTGTGGGGTTGTGGCACCACACTGTGTGGGGTTGTGGCACCACACTGTGTGGGGGTTGTGGCACCACACTGTGTGGGGTTGTGGCACCACACTGTGTGGGGGTTGTGGCACCACACTGTGTGGGGTTGTGGCACCACACTGTGTGGGGTTGTAGCACCACACTGTGTGTGGGGTTGTAGCACCACACTGTGTGTGGGGTTGTGGCACCACACTGTGTGTGGGGTTGTGCACCACACTGTGTGGGGTTGTAGCACCACACTGTGTGTGGGGTTGTAGCACCACACTGTGTGTGGGGTTGTAGCACCACACTGTGTGGGGGTTGTAGCACCACACTGTGTGGGGGTTGTAGCACCACACTGTGTGGGGTTGTAGCACCACACTGTGTGTGGGGTTGTAGCACCACACTGTGTGGGTTGCAGCACCACACTGTGTGTGGGGTTGTAGCACCACACTGTGTGTGGGGTTGTAGCACCACACTGTGTGTGGGGTTGTAGCACCACACTGTGTGTGGGGTTGTGGCACCACACTGTGTGTGGGGTTGTGGCACCACACTGTGTGGGGGGTTGTAGCACCACACTGTGTGGGGGTTGTAGCACCACACTGTGTGGGGTTGTAGCACCACACTGTGTGGGGGTTGTAGCACCACACTGTGGGGTTGTAGCACCACACTGTGTGTGGGGTTGTAGCACCACACTGTGTGTGGGGTTGTAGCACCACACTGTGTGTGGGGTTGTAGCACCACACTGTGTGTGGGGTTGTAGCACCACACTGTGTGTGGGGTTGTAGCACCACACTGTGTGTGGGGTTGTAGCACCACACTGTGTGTGGGGTTGTAGCACCACACTGTGTGTGGGGTTGTAGCACCACACTGTGTGTGGGGTTGTAGCACCACTGTGTGTGGAGTTGTAACACCACACTGTGTGTGGGGTTGTAACACCACACACGCATCTTGTTTTTACTGACGGTCCTTCCTAGCTGGCTTCATGCTGTTATAAAAATATGGAACTCTACACCACTTGATCAGAGTTGTCATGCAAAACTTTCTGAATTCAAGTTTTAGACTGCTACGTCTAAAATGCATTACTTTGACGTGTCAACATTGAAATTCATCTTCCACGTCTCCGACCACAGTGCCCACCTACCAGATAACTGAATACTCAATCTCCTTTGAATGCTGCATTTTATCTGCATCCAAATGGAAACTAATGTGTGTGTCAGTCTGTATGTGTTACGGTCATGTCTTAAAGCAGGCGCTGCTTGTCGCATGCGACTTCTGCTATTTACATGGTTGTGATTGGTAGTGTTATTGTTCATGGCTCAGGTATCAGTCTGGCAACAAACTTAAGATGTTTCTCAAAGTTATCTCCATGGCTGCCATATATTCATTTACTGAAGCAAGAGTTGTATTTGTAATGAAGACAAGACATACGTAGGTGCTGAGCAAGCTTTTATTCTGACATGTCTATGTAGAGGTTAGGTTAGGCAAGATTCGTCAGGAAACAGGACAAGTGTTTCCTGACGCGGGTCTTAGTTATATGATGACCCGCCGCTGGAGCTTTTGATCACCTGACAGAGACCTTAAGAACATAAGAACATAAGAAAGGAGGAACACTGCAGCAGGCCTGTTGGCCCATACTAGGCAGGTCCTTCACAATCCATCCCACTAACATAATATTTGCTCAACCCAATTTTCAAAGCTACCCAAGAAATAAGCTTTGACAATTCTACCCACTCATGCGAGCCCCACTCAAATCCAACCCTCTCACTCATGAATTTATCCAACCTAAATTTGAAACTACCCAAGGTCCTAGCTTCAATAACCCTACTAGGCAGACTGTTCCACTCATCAACTACCCTATTTCCAAACCAATACTTTCCTATATCCTTTCTAAATCTAAACTTATCTAACTTGAATCCATTATTGCGGGTTCTCTCTTGGAGAGATATCCTCAAGACCTTATTTATATCCCTTTGTTAATCCCATTTTCCACTTGTATACCTCGATCATGTCTCCCTCATTCTACGTCTTACAAGTGAATGTAATTTTAGGGTCTTCAATCTTTCTTCGTAAGGAAGATTTCTAATGCTATGTATTAATTTAGTCATTCTACGCTGAATGTTTTCTAACGAATTTATGTCCATTCTGTAATATGGAGACCAGAACTGAGCTGCGTAATCTAGGTGAGGCCTTACTAATGATGTATAAAGCTGTAATATAACCTCTGGACTTCTGTTGCTAACACTTCTTGATATAAATCCCAGTAATCTTTTTGCCTTATTACGTACGCTTAGGCATTGCTGTCTTGGTTTAAGGTTGCTGCTTACCATCACCCCCAAGTCCTTCTCGCAATCTGTATGGCTAAGTTCTACGTTATTTAACTTATACGTGCTTGGGTTATGGACACTCCCGAGCTTCAGAACTTTGCATTTATCTACATTGAACTGCATCTGCCACATTTCTGACCACGAATTAAGTTTGTCTAAATCTTCCTGAAGTTCTATGACATCTATGTTTGAATCAATTATCCTACCTATCTTCGTGTCGTCGGCGAATTTGCTCATATCACTAGTAATTCCCTCATCAAGGTCATTGATATATATTATAAATAACAATGGGCCTAAGACTGATCCCTGTGGAACACCACTTGTTACAAGTCCCCATTCGGATTTAACCCCATTTATGCACACTCTCTGCTTCCTATTGGTGAGCCATGACTCGATCCATGACAGCACTTTTCCCCCAATGCCATGAGCTGCCACTTTCTTTAACAGTCTCTTGTGCGGTACTCTATCAAAAGCCTTACTAAAGTCTAAATAAACAATATCGAATTCTTTATCGTGATCAACAGCCTCAAAAGCTTTACTGAAGAAGGTTAATAAATTAGATAGGCAGGAACGGCCCTCGTGAATCCATGCTGGGTATCATTAATCAAATTATGGTTATCTAGATGGCTTCTAATAATATCAGCTATAATTGACTCTAGTAATTTGCCTACAATTGAGGTCAGGCTTATTGGGCGGTAGTTTGACGGTAGTGACTTGTCCCCTGCTTTAAAAATAGGAATTACATTAGCCATCTTCCACATATCAGACACTACACCTGTTTGAAGAGATAAATTAAAAATGTTAGATATTGGTTCACAGAGTTCACAGAGGGGTGGCTTACCCCTCCACCCCTTTAAAAATTATGGTTATGATTATAATTTTTTTTCGTAATCTATGTAGAGCTTTATCAATTCATTGGGCGAAACATTATTACAAAAGCTTTCACTGCACCCTTGTATTTTCTGCAATACAGTCGGTAACGCGCCTGGATAGTATCATGTAGTTTGTGTTTGAGAAAAAGTTAGAATCGAATGCCTCTGAAAGTATCCAGTTGATTTAGAGATGTGAGCAGAGACTACGAGGAGGGTAGGTGACTGCCGCTCCATGCTAATCTCTTGCAAAGTTGGCAATCACTGTCACTTTTGGTCGGTGACAAAATCTAATTCTGCCTTCAATCTCCGGCAGTGTTGGCGTCCCAAATTGCATTCCGGATTTAGTTACTTCAGGTTCTCTGTATGCTCCCTACTGCTCTTCTGCAGTGTGCCGCGTAACACCACACACGTGAAGTGTTGCTACAACTACACAGTGAAGTGTTGCTATAACTACACAGTGAAGTGTTGCTACAACTACACAGTGAAGTGTTGCTACAACTACACAGTGAAGTGTGTTGCTACAACTACACAGTGAAGTGTGTTGCTGCAACTACACAGTGAAGTGTGTTGCTGCAACTACACAGTGAAGTGTGTTGCTACAACTACACAGTGAAGTGTGTTGCTACAACTACACAGTGAAGTGTGTTGCTACAACTACACAGTGAAGTGTGTTGCTACAACTACACAGTGAAGTGTGTTGCTACAACTACACAGTGAAGTGTGTTGCTACAACTACACAGTGAAGTGTGTTGCTACAACTACACAGTGAAGTGTGTTGCTACAACTACACAGTGAAGCATAATGGAAAATATGAATTAGTTTTAATTAAAATTTGTGTTGCGTAATTGGTATTGTGCTTGTCTAGCGCGAAAGCATGCATTATGTTTGTTGTTGACGGTTGCTTCAATTCTACGTTATAGCTTTGCTTAATTATAAATGCAATATATTAAGCAGTGTGTGTTGAGGGTTATGTATCCTCCCAGTATATCCATGGAAATGAATATTAACATGGGCAATAATTTTCCTCTCGGAAGATGACCAATATAACAGTTTGCCAACTAAAATATTGTCAGCATCATAACTGATGTGAGGGTAGTGTTAGGCGTGTTCCCGGCTTGTTGAACTTGACACTACTACTTTGTGGAAAAAGTCCCCAACACCACAGTAGGCCATTATGTTTATAATAATAATAATAATAATAATGAAACATTTTAGCAAGCAACATGCTTGAATAAAAGCCCAATACAACCCATAAGAGTGGATAGATGTAGGGCTGGCTGGGACACTGTGGCGTTCACAGGGTAGAATCCCCGGCTTCCACGCCTTAGTTTTTTTTCCCCATAGAATATTACCTTAACTTGTCTAGGGTGTCCACAACGCTGATACCACTTGTTAGGTGTGTAGGATTCCGGATTATAGAACACTCATTGCGGACTCAGCAGGCGTTTATTGAGGTTAGGATGGTGAGTCCTGCTAGCCGGGTCTAGTTGTGTCCACGTTCAAACAGGTCTATAGCCCAGTGTGACGTGAGAGCCTAGCGGGAGGCCAATCTCCACATGCGCATTGTACTCGCCTATTTGTGGTTGCAGGGGTCGATTCATAGCTCCTGGCCCCGCATCTTCACTGAGAGTACGTACGCTTGTGTGAGTGGCTACCAAACAGCTGTACCCGCTGCTGATAATTTTGTTTCAATTTTGTGTATAGTTTCCTCATGAGATTTGTTGAGATATTCCGTGTGGTTGCCCCGTCCTGGTGGTTTGGCCTCCTTGTACCGAGGCAAGTCTTGTGGCTAGCAGATCCTCACTTTCATACGCACTCAGTAAAGCTATATCTTAATTTTTTGTGTGTGAATTTATTTGCAATTAAATTTTTCTTTCGTGAGGACTAAAAATTGTGATCAGTCATTCTTTCGTGTAGCTGTACAAAAATGTGATCTGCTTTAGCCAGTCACAACCCTCTGTCACCAGCCAGTCACAACCCTCTGTCACCAGCCAGTCACAACCCTGTCACCATCTTTACGTGGCTGAGGGAATTCCGTGGAGTGTGCCTGGGAGACTTAGTAGCTACCAAGCACAGTACTCTGACCCCCTCCCCCCAAAAAAAAAAAAAATCTTGTGTTTTACTTAAATGGGGATAACTTTACCTTGTTAGTTTAAATTTGAAAAATGGACGACGACACCCGGGTTGGTGCTTCAATAAAAACATCCATGTCCTCATATTTCTTAAAAATGGCAATAATAGTTTGATTAAATTATGGAAATGAGTTTTACTAAGTGCAGAATTCAGTCTTTTTCTTATTTCTTATAGTTTCATATTTAGTAGAGAGATGGGCACTTTATTATTTGACCCTGAGCAAAAATTGAATTAAATACTGTTCCACCCTACATGGACTGGGCCGCGGGGGCGTTGACCCCCGGAATAAGTTTCCATTTTTATTTTATTTTATTACCCCTTCAGGGGTAGCGGAAAAAGATTCCGCATTCTCCGGCAGCTTTCATTACCGAACATTGATTCATACTGGTCTTTTAGAAATTGTCATTATTTTTTTTAATCATCAGTGTATGAACCTCCTGTGATTAATTGTCCATTTTTATAGTTCTTAACTTGTATTTTGGATGTGTAGAAATATTTGATTTTTGCAGTATCCTAAAACTCCTTTTGTTGCCTTTGTCCTTCAGTATGATACGAAAAGTTTTAAGTTTTTGTTTAGCTCTAAACTCTCGGCAAAGGTTATCCTTCATTTGTTGTGATATATTCACATTTCTTCGTTTACGCCTCTCACCAGCCACAAGAGGAATTACCAGTAGACCTCTGCTTATCTTCAAGAGGGAGCTGTACAGATACCTAAAGTCAGTGACGGATCAGCCGGGCGGTTTCGTACGTTGGACTACGTGCAGCCAGAAGAAACAGCCTAGTTGATCAGGCCCTGACCCACCTGGAGGACTGGTCATGGACAGGGTCGCGGGGGCGTTGATCCCCGGAATACCCTCCAAGTAGAATCCAGGTAGCCCTTCTCAGAAGCTACTGATGATACTAGTGATCAACAGTGGTGGTCAGTCACTGAGGATACTAGTGGTCAACAGTGGTGGTCAGTCACTGAGGATACTAGTGGTCAACAGTGGTGGTCAGTCACTGAGGATACTAGTGGTCAACAGTGGTGGTCAGTCACTGAGGATACTAGTGGTCAACAGTGGTGGTCAGTCACTGAGGATATTAGTGATCAACAGCTGTCATGCATTGGGCGGGTAAGACAACACAAGTGTTTTCTAACACTAGTCGTGTGCACATGTGTGAGCATCATAATGTTGAATATATTTTTCTCAAGTATCTGCGTGGTGAGAGCATATGGTTCACAACTGAAAGGTCATAGGTTCGATCCTCTGGCCGGAGAAACGTATAGGCTCCTTTTCCTTGGACTTCTGTTGTCTTTCTTCATCTAGCAATAAAAACAGACACCCGTGTGTTTACCTTCCTTTGTGGGTCAAATCCGGGAAAAAAAATTGCCGGGAAATGTTTGAAACTCTGGTCAAGTTGGATTAAAAACTTGTTTTCCGCAATAGTTTTAGCATCTTTTAATTATTTTCTGGCTATCATATTATCAGGGTCAGAAAATTAATGGGTCTTAGGAAGGCAGGAATCCCAGCTGGTGCAGAATGGGAGGGGTAGGGGGTAGGGTGGAGGGATGACTTTAAAGAGGAACGTTACAGTGGTTGCTGATGGCAGGGAGGGAAGGGGGTCCGTGATGGCTGGCAGGGGCTGGCGGGTGTGCAGGGAATGAGAAATGGTTGTAAGTAGGGTGCCGAAGTGGAAAAGATTGTAGGAAGGGTTAGATTTCGTCGGTTGTAGAAGGGGTGGGAATATGATAGGTGATTGGAGGTATGAGGATAGATGATGAGAGGGATAGTAGGTGCTGATATGGAGGGTAGGTGTAGATAAAGAGGGTACTGGGTAGGAACTAGAGATAGATTGGTATTCTTGGTGATGGGAGGGTGGTGAGTGCAAAGTAATAGGTTGGGGGGGGGATGAAGTATGAGATGATGGAAATGTCAAAATATATGGCCAATTAGTGAAAACTTGTCACTCATTTAAAATATTTAGTAAGTATTTTTGATGACTATCTAATGTAGGTAGCAGATTACTAGGCAAGAACCATCCAGGGAGGTACTACCGCCCTCTTGTCATACCAGTACATAATGTATACGACATGTATACATGTCATGCCTAATAAGCCGAACTCCCTTAAAAATTAAAGTTTTCCAAAAAATTATTTTACAGAATGATAGATAATTTTTCTTCGTAAACAATTATATAAAGATTTTAATGTTTGCCTTATAACTTAGAAACCTCACTTAAACTAATGCAATCTTGTTTGGCTAAATTCTACTCTATATATCATAGGTCAACTTAAATTTACTTATATATATATATATATATATATATATATATATATATATATATAATATTATATATATATATATATAAAGTAATTTAAGTTGACTTAATGATATATATATATAGTTGAAGTTGAACTTCAGAAAAGTTTAGTTTTTGGAAAGGTATAAGGAGCGTAATGAACAATGTTTCGAGTTTTGTGGAAGGGTAATAATGGAAGCGTAATGAACAATGTTTCAAGTTTTGTGGAAGGGTAATAAGGGAAGCGTAATGAACAATGTTTCGAGTTTTGTGGAAGGGTAATAAGGGAGCGTAATGAACAATGTTTCACCAAGTTCCTGAACTAATTATTGCTCGTCTTTTTTTTTTTACCGTAACCGAGAGGTGATGAGGGTTACAAAATGACTCAATTTAGTTTTGGCAATTTTTTCATATTGATGGGTATTTTTATTGAAGTTTGCTGCTCTTACGCTCCTTCAATCTTTGTCGTCATACACAAATAACCATCACATAGGATAGAGAAGCTTAAGACGTTGTTTTCGTCTGACTTGGACCATTTACTAAGTACAATAACAGTGAGGGAGCCAGTATATAGGCGAGGAGGACAGGGACCAAGAGGAAGACGGTAGTAGTGGTAAGGCAGGTACTGGTAGTAGAAAGTAGGTTGAGTGGAACAAGAGATACGAAGGTGAGTGAAGGGAGGCAAAAAATACCATCACTTTCGTACATTTCCATACATCTTTCACATTTTTTTTTCTATTTATAATGCTTCTTTTCACATTGTGTCATCTTGTCCTATTCTATCTACTAGTGATTCTGGGGATTAACTTGCCCATGGCCGCGTCTCGGACCAGGCCTTCTGCGTTGGCAAGGAAATATTTCAGAGTTAAGAACTACTACATATCAGAGGAAAGTAAAGGTACGTGTGTATGCTGAATGTAAGAAACTTGTTAGAAGTAACAGGTATAAACCTTGTAATTAATACCGTAGATTAGTTAAAAGAGACACCTGAGCAAACACTAGGGCATAGTTATCGGTCCTGGGACCTTCACTTCTACCATACATATTTCGTATGTATAGGCTGGTCAAATAGTGACCTGAAAAATGTGTTAGTGATGAAGGTCCTACCTAGAGGGTGTTCCGGGGGGTCACTGCCCCCGCGGCCCGGTCCATGACCAGGCCTCGTGGTGGATCAGGGCCTGATCAACCAGGTTGTTACTGCCGGACGCATGTAATCCAACGTACGAACCACAGCCCGGCTGGTCAAGTGTTGACTAAGTATCTGTCCAGCTCCCTCTTGAAGAGCTTGGGGTCTATATGGGAGCCTGTCTGGGAGCTGAACCCGGGAACTACCACTGAAACGTTTTCTAATATGTAGTTTCTATTAAGATAGATAAATGAACTCAGCCCTTAGTTGTCTTTGAGATGATGTTGCAGTATCAGTCATCCTCTAAGTGGCCAGTGTACGTTATCATCTTAGTCGCTTTTGAGGCATTGAAGCAGTGTAAGCGGTCATTCAAGCGGTCCTAGAGGCGTTAGTGCAATGTCAATCATCCTCCAAGTGGTCTTTGAGGCGTCGCCTAAACGAAATGTTTTCCAATATTTGGAGGGAGGCAGTGACGTCATAGTGTTAATTACACGGCGAGGGCGAGGAGGGGGGGGAAGCCATCAGATACAATGACTGTTGCAGTGTTGTCCTGCTCGTGATCACACACTCCAGTTTCTGGCTCTTGTTAACTGCAGAGATTTAAGAGATGGTCGTATCTGACGGTGCTGTAAGCGATGAAAGCAATAACTATGTCCTCCTTTTCTCCATTAATACTCTTGTGGTCATAAGCCAAATTTATTTTCTTTGTTCTGTGTATCTCGTATTTTTGTTTATTTTAATATTTTCTCTTCTCATTCTCCATAAGTTTTCATCCTTTTAATTATATAATTAAGGACTCACTTGACTGTAGTATATGAGCAGCTTCTCCGTACATGTGCTGTACATTTCTCATACATGTCTCATTCTTCAACTCAGTTTTCAAAATCATATACTTCCTAGATGTGTATGTGAAAGACCATACCTTGCCAGAACTCTCCTGGATCAGTCATTTCTGCCTTTGCAATTGTGTTGGTTTGCTTCCTTGCACATACATGCATATCCATTAATAAAGTTCTCAATGTTCTTCATGTTTGGGTACGAGTTTTGCGTTTTGAGTATCTGTTGAGCTGTGTTGTCACTCCTGAGGGTAGGTTTGTACTGCACATGTGTTGTCACTCCTGAGGGTAGGTTTTGTACTGCACATGTACATGCATATATAAATAGGGCTCTTGTGAATTTTACCCATTTTTTTTGTGCTTCAGTTTCTACAAGTTTCATCACCTTGACCCATAAAATGTACTTCGCTGTTTTCTGGTAAAATGCTTTGTGTATAAACCGAGCAGAATATAAACGCAGGCAGAGCGTCCCATACAGAAGAAACAGATAAAAGGCTTAGGAATAATGTCAGATACATTTAGAGAGCATATTAAAGCAACTACAACTTCAAACGTTAAAGAATATAATGACAGTGTATATTACGAACTTTTAAAACCAGATAAATAATGGCAGTGATGGTAGTATTCAAATCACTTGTGCTGCTCCGTGTAGAATATTGCTCTGTGCTCACAGCTTCGTCCAAGGCAGTGGTGTCACGTGTAGAATATTGCTCTGTGTTCACAGCTTCGTCCAAGGCAGTGGTGTCACGTGTAGAATATTGCTCTGTGCTCACAGCTCCGTCCAAGGCAGTGGTGTCACGTGTAGAATATTGCTCTGTGCTCACAGCTCCGTCCAAGGCAGTTGTGTCACGTGTAGAATATTGATCTGTGCTCATAGCTTCGTCCAAGGCAGTGGTGTCACGTGTAGAATATTGCTCTGTGCTCACAGCTCCGTCCAAGGCAGTGGTGTCACGTGTAGAATATTGCTCTGTGCTCACAGCTTCGTCCAAGGCAGTTGTGTCACGTGTAGAATATTGATCTGTGCTCACAGCTTCGTCCAAGGCAGTAGTGTCACGTGTAGAATATTGCTCTGTGCTCACAGCTTCGTCCAAGGCAGTGGTGTCACGTGTAGAATATTGCTCTGTGCTCACAGCTCCGTCCAAGGCAGTGGTGTCACGTGTAGAATATTGCTCTGTGCTCACAGCTTCGTCCAAGGCAGTGGTGTCACGTGTAGAATATTGCTCTGTGCTCACAGCTTCGTTCAAGGCAGTGGTGTCATGTGTAGAATATTGCTCTGTGCTCACAGCTTCGTCCAAGGCAGGTGAGAGATCAGAGCTGATAAGACCTACATGGAAGATACAGGGGTAGAGTTCCAAATCTACACTACCATAACAATGTAGTAGAGTGAGAGATGAGACGAAGTGTGAAATTGACTAAGTTAAATAAGCAGGGACACCATGTGCCCATAACGTTGCTGTGTCAACATCTGTGGTCCAAGACTATTGCACCTGATACTAACATATATCAGAAATATTGCTAGAACAAGTGTTGAAGCCTTCAAAAGAAAACTGGATCAACCAGGCTGTGATGGTTGTTTGGGTTAGTGGGCCACAAAACAGCCACAGCCTGTTTGAAGAGGTATTCAACAAGAAAGCTTTACCAACGATCGGGCTGGTAGGGAAGATAAGCTCATGAGATCAATCACGGGTAAGTTATAAATAACATTTGGGTTAAAGGAACAAAGGTGGGCTAAAAATGTGAAGTTGGGGTAAACACAGGGTTTTGTGTTATATAAAGGGGGGGTTATGAGTTGAATATCAGTATACGGGATTCTGGTTAAATATATTTACCTTGTCAGTATTATACAGGTTCAGTACATGAACTTCAGCTTAAATACAGGGTTGCAAATCTTACATTTAATATTGTTTTGAAGTTCAAAATATTAGAGTGAACCCTCAAAATTGTTTCTAAGATGTGCCATGTGGTTAAATGTGTGTAACGTAAATGTAGCTACACTATGAACAAGGAACACAATCAGTATGGGACACTATAATAACGTGGTTCAACTCATACACAAACTTTATCACACTAAATTCCTGCTGGAACAAATTCTTGTTATAAAATGCTCCATTGTAATTTTGAGCCTTATTCCACAAATAACCCGCACAAGAAACTTATGACGACGTTTCACTCAGACTTGACCCATTAACTTGTCACGCACTAACACACGAAGGTAAGGAAGCCAGTATACTGGCTCACTTGCACTTCTTGTACAAGTTTTTCTCCTTTGTGTGGGTTATCTGTGTATTGTTCCAGTCACGGTACTGTGCTTTTTTATTCTTTGTGCCTTACTGTCCATATATCTCGTTTGTTTACAGTGGAATGTTATTTTAAGAACCTTATTGATCAGTCATGTTAAGAAACTCAAGGTAAAGGAATCAGAGGTTATCTAATGACTACATGCACATACATTTTTTTTCTTGTTTAGGAGTAATTTATTGACTAAGGTTCACTAAACTTGGGCACTATAATTGTTCATGTATGCATGAGAAAGTATTCTCTTCGGTAGCATCAAATTCACGTTAAAAGCTTGGGATTACGTTAAAAATGAAAGCCTCTTCAAACATGGGATTCGGGATGAACACTTGAAAGTATGCTGAGGCATGAAGCAACTTTTGAGCAGACAGTAGGTGAGTTATGGGTCTGTCAACAGTGTGTTCAACCTTAGGTCAGATTACTAGCTACACTTGTAATGAACTCATTAACGTGTTTGTTGAGGTAAATTATAGAAGTGACATTTTATCCATGTGCCTCGTATCAACAGGTAAGACAGCACATGTCACGAGGTGAACCATATTTGGACTGATCTTGAGGTTAATGCTTACAAGGTCCACTATTGCCACTTTTTTTTTTCTGATGGACATACATTATTTTTCAATGGAATGTCGCTAAAATTTGTTTATTTAACTTGTGTTGGCACATGGTTCACTGTTACATATAATGCACGTTACCCACCTGTGTGGAGATTAACTTGGCGCCTCTATTATTTTGTGAATGGTTTAATATACCTATACTTTCAGTATGGCGGCAGCATAATGTAAGTACATTATTTTTTTCTTTTACTGTGCATAGCATAGATAGGATGAACTTGGCTTTGACTTAGTTGTGATGAAGTGAATAAATTGTGCTGATGTGGTGAGTGTAACACTGGCATCACCTACTGGCGTAACTGTGACAACTTGCGCGCGCGCCACAGCCACTAGTCGGTGGTTGTGGTGGCGGCGGCGACGACGGCAGCCTCAGTGCCGCCTGCACCTCTTCCGCCGACAGGTGCCAGTGCCTGACTTACTCCGCGAGGCCTCGTATTGTGCCATCTACTCGCTCGTGCATTAATGGTTGTCCCTTGTTACATGTGGTTTGTGGCACTTGTGTGTAGACCCCCGGGTGGGTCAGTGTGGTGCAGTAGTGGGTGTCATCCTGACCCAGCACACCTAGTGGTGAGACACAAACACCACAACCACTCCTGTCACACTATCACTCAACACTGTTGGTGATGCTGCTTTAAACACTATACACAGTCTTGCATGATTCCCTGCCATTTACACCTTTATATTTGCTGTTAAAAGTCTGACTTATAACTTCTCTTTGTTGCACAGTTTTCATAATATTACGATACACAAACACTAAAATGAATCCAATTAACAAAAATGTTAAGATAAAGGTTTTGTGAGTGGGAGTGGAGAGGCTGAGAGGTGTTCGCACACTTCACAGTGAAATAATGTGCAACATCTTGCTACGTGTGACCCACCCTAGGGAGGTCGAGGGAGTGGCTTCTTAACACTACTAATTACATCATAACCTGACGTGTGATGCCACCACAACTGTCCCAGCATCTTAACTCTCCCAGTCATCTAATAAATTTGTACACAACACACGTCTTTTTTCATTATCTCATTTTCCTTTTTCTTTTCCCTTTGAGTTGTCGTTTTTCAAATTATCTTTGCTTCATGTCCTCATTCCATTTGAGTCTTTTTTTTATACCTTCTAATTTTGGCTGCTCATTCCACTTGCTTGTTAGTCTTCCTCTTTGTCACCTTGCTATTCGTTCCTCTTGCTCCCGAGTCTCCTGTTCCTTTTTCTCTTTCTGCCTCTTTCCTTTCCCTTCCAATTTGTTCTTTCTTATGCAGATTGTTTTCATTCCCATATTGAATTTGATCAGTGGTATTCATCTTCACTTGAGTGCACCAAGAACGCACCTTTACTTGAGTGCACCAAGAACGCACCTTTACTTGAGTGCACCAATATTTCACTCGTTACCTTACATGTGTAGTTATCATTGATGAAATATATAAAATATAAATATGGGAATTCACTAAAGGTGGAAAGTTCTATTCTCTAAGATGTAAGAAAATATTGCCTATAAAAATGTATATTGTGATATCAAGTGGGTTTGACTTGTAACTTTATTATAATTCATAAAAGCTTTGTTTATCAGAAACACGAGTTTTGCATTCTTTGTATTACACTAAATTATAAGCCACGAGTGCAACGACAAACTGCTCTCTTGTCTCCCGTCCAATTGAATCTCCCCTGCCTTCCCTATCCTTCCCCTGGCTTTCTTGTCTCCCGTCCAATTGAATCTCCCCTGCCTTCCCTATCCTTCCCCTGGCTTTCTTGTCTCCCGTCCAATTGAATCTCCCCTGCCTTCCCTATCCTTCCCCTGGCTTTCTTGTCTCCCGTCCAATTGAATCTCCCCTGCCTTCCCTATCCTTCCCCTGGCTTTCTTGTCTCCCGTCCAATTGAATCTCCCCTGCCTTCCCTATCCTTCCCCTGGCTTTCTTGTCTCCCGTACAATTGAATCTCCCTGCCTTCCCTATCCTTCCCCTGGCTTTCTTGTCTCCCGTCCAATTGAATCTCCCCTGCCTTCCCTATCCTTCCCTGGCTTTCTTGTCTCCCGTCCAATTGAATCTCCCTGCCTTCCCTATCCTTCCCTGGCTTTCTTGTCTCCCATCCAATTGAATCTCCCTGCCTTCCCTATCCTTCCCCTGTCTTTCTTGTCTCCCGTCCAATTGAATCTCCCCTGCCTTACCTATCCTTCCCCTGGCTTTCTTGTCTCCCGTCCAATTGAATCTCCCTGCCTTCCCTATCCTTCCCTGGCTTTCTTGTCTCCCGTCCAATTGAATCTCCCTTGCCTTCCCTATCCTTCCCTGGCTTTCTTGTCTCCCGTCCAATTGAATCTCCCTGCCTTCCCTATCCTTCCCTGTCTTTCTTGTCTCCCGTCCAATTGAATCTCCCTGCCTTACCTATCCTTCCCTGGCTTTCTTGTCTCCCGTCCAATTGAATCTCCCTGCCTTCCCTATCCTTCCCTGGCTTTCTTGTCTCCCGTCCAATTGAATCTCCCTATCCTTCCCTGGCTTTCTTGTCTCCCGTCCAATTGAATCTCCCTTGCCTTCCCTATCCTTCCCTGGCTTTCTTGTCTCCCGTCCAATTGAATCTCCCTGCCTTCCCTATCCTTCCCCCGGCTTTCTTGTCTCCCGTCCAGTTGAATCTCCCTGCCTTCCCTATCCTTTCCCTGGCTTTCTTGTCTCCCGTCCAATTGAATCTCCCCTGCCTTCCCTATCCTTTCCCCTGGCTTTCTTGTCTCCCGTCCAATTGAATCTCCCTGCCTTCCCTATCCTTCCCTGGCTTTCTTGTCTCCCGTCCAATTGAATCTCCCTGCCTTCCCTATCCTTCCCCCTGGCTTTCTTGTCTCCCGTCCAATTGAATCTCCCCTGCCTTCCCTATCCTTCCCCTGGCTTTCTTGTCTCCCGTCCAATTGAATCTCCCCTGCCTTCCCTATCCTTCCCCTGGCTTTCTTGTCTCCCGTCCAGTTGAATCTCCCCTGCCTTCCCTATCCTTCCCCTGGCTTTCTTGTCTCCCGTCCAATTGAATCTCCCTGCCTTCCCTATCCTTTCCCCTGGCTTTCTTGTCTCCCGTCCAATTGAATCTCCCCTGCCTTCCCTATCCTTCCCTGGCTTTCTTGTCTCCCGTCCAGTTGAATCTCCCTGCCTTCCCTATCCTTCCCTGGCTTTCTTGTCTCCCGTCCAATTGAATCTCCCTGCCTTCCCTATCCTTCCCTGGCTTTCTTGTCTCCCGTCCAATTGAATCTCCCTGCCTTCCCTATCCTTCCCCTGGCTTTCTTGTCTCCCGTCCAGTTGAATCTCCCCTGCCTTCCCTATCCTTCCCCTGGCTTTCTTGTCTCCCGTCCAGTTGAATCTCCCCTGCCTTCCCTATCCTTCCTCTGCCTTCCCTATCCTTCCTTTTCTTTCCAATCAGTTTGTTTTTCTTCTGATCTTACATTTTATATTCGTCCTTCATTTGCAATATTCACAAAAAACAACAACGATTGTGAACTTTGTGCTTTTATTTACGTATGTGTTTGCTAGAATATTTTTTCTCAGTTCTTGACTCCTTATACACCTAGTTAAATGTGCAACAACTACGTCGACAGACAGTACAGTTTGTGGCCGCTTGGACGATACCTACTCTTGAAACCCACTGATTTGTCTCCACTTCTCTTAACAAATGCATAGCCTCTGTACTACCACTCTGAAATTAGAGCAGTAATTGTTAATATTGCCATGTCTCCTCATTATAATTAACTTCTACTTGTCCCTATCTATCCCCCCTTTATTTCCTCTTAATATTGTATACGAAAGTCAGATCTCGTCTTTCTCTAAGATTGGATATAATCTTCAGCTCCCTAAGTCTCCTCGTAGCTCATTCCTTTCAGTTCTGGGAATATTCTGGTTGCAAATCTTTGGCACTAAAAATTCGTGCGTGTCTTAATGAGGTGGGTGCTCTACTCGATGATAGGTCTAAGATGATATTCTGTAGTTTAGTCTTGTCCGTGATATGTTTTGTGTGGTGGTTACAAGATGTATTCCACTGACACTTGTTGTCTCTCACCTAGCAAGCTGTACCTGCTCCCGTTTTCCTCCCACCTTTCCAACCTGCTTGCCATTACTTCTCTTAATGTTGAACCCCAACAACCATTTGTTGGACCACGCCTACAGCCTCTCCCGGCTTTTCTGTCCTTCATTTTTACATCAGCAGCCAAGATAATAGTGTTAATAAAGCTAAATCCTCAGCGAAATATCTTTAATGAAAAATAAGCTCTGTCTTTATTACCCACTGTACAGGTTGTTGAGTATGGAAGAAGTAGCAGTTGCTGGGGAGGAAGTAACCGTTGCTGGGGAGGAAGTAACAGTTACTGGGGAGGGAGAAGTAACCGTTGCTGGGGAGGAAGTAACCGTTGCTGGGGAGGAAGTAACAGTTACTGGGGAGGGAGGAAGTAACCGTTGCTGGGGAGGAAGTAACAGTTACTGGGGAGGGAGGAAGTAACCGTTGCTGGGGAGGAAGTAACCGTTGCTGGGGAGGGAGGAAGTAACCGTTGCTGGGGAGGAAGTAACCGTTGCTGGGGAGGGAGGAAGTAGCAGTTACTGGGGAGGGAGGAAGTAACAGTTGCTGGGGAGGAAGTAACAGTTACTGGGGAGGGAGGAAGTAACCGTTGCTGGGGAGGAAGTAACCGTTGCTGGGGAGGGAGGAAGTAGCAGTTACTGGGGAGGGAGGAAGTAACAGTTGCTGGGGAGGAAGTAACAGTTGCTGGGGAGGAGGTAACAGTTGCTGGGGAGGGAGGAAGTAGCAGTTACTGGGAAGGGAGGAAGTAACGTTGCTGGGGAGGAGGAAGTAACAGTTGCTGGGGAGGGAGGAAGTAACAGTTGCTGGGGAGGGAGGAAGTAACAGTTGCTGGGAGGGAGGAAGTAACAGTTGCTGGGGAGGGAGGAAGTAACCGTTGCTGGGGAGGAAGTAACGTTGCTGGGGAGGAAGTAACGTTGCTGGGGAGGAAGTAACAGTTGCTGGGGAGGGAGGAAGTAGCAGTTACTGGGGAGGGAGGAATTAACAGTTACTGGGGAGGAGTAACAGTTGCTGGGGAGGGAGGAAGTAACCGTTGCTGGGGGGAGGAAGTAACCGTTGCTGGGGAGGGAGGAAGTAACAGTTACTGGGGAGGGAGGAAGTAACAGTTGCTGGGGAGGGAGGAAGTAACAGTTGCTGGGGAGGGAGGAAGTAACAGTTACTGGGGAGGGAGGAAGTAACAGTTACTGGGGAGGGAGGAAGTAACAGTTACTGGGGAGGGAGGAAGTAACAGTTGCTGGGGAGGAAGTAACAGTTGCTGGGGAGGAAGTAACAGTTGCTGGGGAGGGAGGAAGTAACAGTTGCTGGGGAGGAAGTAACAGTTGCTGGGGAGAGAGGAAGTAACAGTTACTAGAGGAGGAGGAAGTAACAGTTGATGGGGAGAGGAAGTGACAGTTGCTGGGGAGGGAGGGAGTAACAGTTGCTGGGGAGGGAGTAAGTAACAGTTACTGGAGGAGGAGGAAGTAAGAGTTACTGGGGAGGGAGGAAGTAACAGTTGATGGGAGAGGAAGTGACAGTTGCTGGGGAGGGAGTAACAGTTGCTGGGGAGGGAGTAACAGTTGCTGGGGAGGGAGTAACAGTTGCTGGGGAGGAAGTAACAGTTGCTGGGGAGGAAGTAACAGTTGCTGGGGAGAGAAGTGACAGTTGCTGGGGAGGAGGAGGCAGTGACAGTTGCTGGGGAGGGAGGGAGGCAGTGACAGTTGCTGGGGAGGGAGGGAGGCAGTGACAGTTGCTGGGGAGAGGAGGCAGTGACAGTTGCTGGGGAGGAGGGAGGCAGTGACAGTTGCTGGGGAGGGAGGGAGGCAGTGACAGTTGCTGGGGAGGAGGGAGGCAGTGACAGTTGCTGGGGAGGGAGGGAGGCAGTGACAGTTGCTGGGGAGGGAGGGAGGCAGTGACAGTTGCTGGGGAGGGAGGGAGGCAGTGACAGTTGCTGGGGAGGGAGGGAGGCAGTGACAGTTGCTGGGGAGGGAGGGAGGCAGTGACAGTTGCTGGGGAGGGAGGGAGGCAGTGACAGTTGCTGGGGAGGGAGGGAGGCAGTGACAGTTGCTGGGGAGGGAGGGAGGCAGTGACAGTTGCTGGGGAGGGAGGGAGGCAGTGACAGTTGCTGGGGAGGGAGGGAGGCAGTGACAGTTGCTGGGGAGGGAGGGAGGCAGTGACAGTTGCTGGGGAGGGAGGGAGGCAGTGACAGTTGCTGGGGAGGGAGGGAGGCAGTGACAGTTGCTGGGGAGGGAGGGAGGCAGTGACAGTTGCTGGGGAGGGAGGGAGGCAGTGACAGTTGCTGGGGAGGGAGGCAGGCAGTGACAGTTGCTGGGGAGGGAGGCAGGCAGTGACAGTTGCTGGGGAGGGAGGCAGGCAGTGACAGTTGCTGGGAGGGAGGCAGGCAGTGACAGTTGCTGGGGAGGGAGGCAGGCAGTGACAGTTGCTGGGGAGGGAGGCAGGCAGTGACAGTTGCTGGGGAGGGAGGCAGGCAGTGACAGTTGCTGGGGAGGGAGGAGGCAGTGACAGTTGCTGGGGAGGGAGGGAGGCAGTGACAGTTGCTGGGGAGGGAGGAGGCAGTGACAGTTGCTGGGGAGGGAGGGAGGCAGTGACAGTTGCTGGGGAGGGGAGGCAGTGACAGTTGCTGGGGAGGGAGGGAGGCAGTGACAGTTGCTGGGGAGGGAGGCAGTGACAGTTGCTGGGGAGGGAGGAGGCAGTGACAGTTGCTGGGGAGGGAGGGAGGCAGTGACAGTTGCTGGGGAGGGAGGGAGGCAGTGACAGTTGCTGGGGAGGGAGGGAGGCAGTGACAGTTGCTGGGGAGGGAGGGAGGCAGTGACAGTTGCTGGGGAGGGAGGGAGGCAGTGACAGTTGCTGGGGAGGAGGGAGGCAGTGACAGTTGCTGGGGAGGAGAGGAACGGGGGCAGTGACAGTTGCTGGGGACGGAGGGAGGCAGTGACAGTTGCTGGGGACGGAGGGAGGCAGTGACAGTTGCTGGGGACGGAGGGAGTCAGTGACAGTTGCTAGGGAGGGAGGCAGTGACAGTTGCTGGGGACGGAGTGAGTCAGTAACAGTTGCTAGGGAGGGAGGCAGTGACAGTTGCTGGGGACGTAGTGAGTCAGTAACAGTTGCTAGGGAGGGAGGCAGTGACAGTTGCTGGGGACGTAGTGAGTCAGTAACAGTTGCTGGGGACGGAGTGAGTCAGTGACAGTTGCTAGGGAGGGAGGCAGTGACAGTTGCTGGGGACGTAGTGAGTCAGTGACAGTTGCTAGGGAGGGAGGCAGTGACAGTTGCTGGGGACGGAGTGAGTCAGTAACAGTTGCTAGGGAGGGAGGCAGTGACAGTTGCTGGGGACGTAGTGAGTCAGTAACAGTTGCTAGGGAGGGAGGCAGTGACATTTGGAAGAAGGGAGGATGTAGCAGTTCCTTTTGTAGTTGAGAAGTAGGGGAGAGAAAGGGAAGAGAGTATCTACTCGCTGATGCTAGGTAAGGGTGAGGGAGTTCTCCCTTGCCTTCTATGAGGGAGGAGGGAGGCGGGAGGGAGCCTGTTTTCCTTGTCGTGTTATTGGCACTTCAAAGGTCGAGGGCGCAGTAATTTCTGCGTCTCCCTTGATTGCTACGGTGATGGTGATTAGTGCCTCACCACCAACTGGTGATGGTGACTAGGTGGTGGTGATGGAGGAGTTTTATGACAGCGGATGATTGTGACGAGAGGGTGATGGAATGAGGGTAATGACAGCGGATGATTGTGACGAGAGGGTGATGATGGAGTGAAAGTAATGAAAGTGGACAGTGACAATAGTAATTTGATAGGGCAGCGCTGGTGATACCAGGGGAGTGTGGTAATGAGGGGACATTGACTGCTGTGGAGAGACTGATGGTGATGGTAGTGGGAGGACACTGATGGTGGTGGTGGTGTGGGAGGACACTGATGGTGGTGGTAGTAGTGTGGGAGGACACTGATGGTGGTGGTAGTAGTGTGGGAGGACACTGATGGTAGTGGTAGTGTGGGAGGACACTGATGGTGGTGGTAGTGTGGAGGACACTGATGGTGGTGGTAGTGTGGAGGACACTGATGGTGGTGGTGTGTGGAGGACACTGATGGTGGTGGTGGTGTGGAGGACACTGATGGTGGTGGTGGTGTGGGAGGACACTGATGGTGGTGGTAGTGTGGGAGGACACTGATGGTGGTGGTAGTGTGGGAGGACACTGATGGTGGTGGTAGTGTGGGAGGACACTGATGGTGGTGGTAGTGTGGGAGGACACTGATGGTGGTGGTAGTGTGGAGGACACTGATGGTGGTGGTGTAGTGTGGAGGACACTGATGGTGGTGGTAGTAGTGTGGAGGACACTGATGGTGGTGGTGTAGTAGTGGGGGAGGACACTGATGGTGGTGGTAGTAGTAGTGTGGAGGACACTGATGGTGGTGGTAGTAGTAGGTGGAGGACACTGATGGTGGTGGTAGTAGTGTGGGAGGACACTGATGGTGGTGGTAGTAGTAGTGTGGGAGGACACTGATGGTGGTGGTAGTAGTGTGGGAGGACACTGATGGTGGTGGTAGTAGTGTGGGAGGACACTGATGGTGGTGGTAGTAGTGTGGGAGGACACTGATGGTGGTGGTGGTAGTGTGGGAGGACACTGATGGTGGTGGTAGTAGTGTGGGGGGACACTGATGGTGGTGGTAGTAGTGTGGGAGGACACTGATGGTGGTGGTAGTAGTGTGGGAGGACACTGATGGTGGTGGTGGTAGTGTGGGAGGACACTGATGGTGGTGGTGGTAGTGTGGGAGGACACTGATGGTGGTGGTGGTAGTGTAGGAGGACACTGATGGTGGTGGTAGTGTGGGAGGACACTGATGGTGGTGGTAGTAGTGTGGGAGGACACTGATGGTGGTGATAGTAGTGTGGGAGGACACTGATGGTGGTGGTGGTAGTGTGGAGGACACTGATGGTGGTGGTGGTAGTGTGGGAGGACACTGATGGTGGTGGTGGTAGTGTGGGAGGACACTGATGGTGGTGGTGGTAGTGTGGGAGGACACTGATGGTGGTGGTGGTAGTGTGGGAGGACACTGATGGTGGTGGTGGTAGTGTGGGAGGACACTGATGGTGGTGGTGGTAGTGTGGGAGGACACTGATGGTGGTGGTGGTGGTAGTGTGGGAGGACACTGATGGTGGTGGTGGTAGTGTGGGAGGACACTGATGGTGGTGGTGGTAGTGTGGGAGGACACTGATGGTGGTGGTGGTAGTGTGGGAGGACACTGATGGTGGTGGTGGTAGTGTGGGAGGACACTGATGGTGGTGGTGGTAGTGTGGGAGGACACTGATGGTGGTGGTGGTGGTGGTAGAGGGGGAGGACAATGATGGTGGTGGCGGTAGTGAGAGAGTAATGGTGATGAGAGGGCAGTGATGATAATAGAATGGGTCAGTGATGGTGATGAAGAGTGCCAGTGTGGGTAATGTGAGGGGATATGACAGTGAGATGAGGGGATATGACAGTGAGATGAGGGGACATGACAGTGAGGTGAGGGGGACTGAGAATAACAATGGTGGTGACATGAGAGGTGAGGATACAACTTTGTAAATCTTGTTAATGCAGCCTATGTATGATTGGTTAATAATATTTGTAAAAAAAAAAATGAAATAAAACTCTTAAGAGCGTTGTGTGGAAAGCCGTGCAATGTTTGGGGTGAATAGTTGAAGAAACCGTCAGTAAATGGCAAGTGTGTGAGAGTATGTGTACGTGTGTGAAACATTCTGATAGTTAGGTTAGAAGATGTATTTTAAGAGGAAAAGAAAGCAGGTGTTACCTGGTCTGGGGTTAGTGAGTGCAAGGCGCCGTACTCAGTGAGAGGGAAAATTGAGCTGGACACTTGAGGTAATTGTATGTTGACTGTCCTCGTGTGTTTCCTTCTCGTGTGAGTACTGAGTGAGTGAGTGAGTAGTGTCACCACTTTGTTTGATCTAAGCAACGTTGAATACATCAGTATTATGCTGCTACCTTATTCATAACGATACTTGTGGTCTTACAGCATTATTCAGGATGAGTTTTCCCTATCATACTCTGTCACAGACTGCCTTCCATAAGGCAATAAAATTGTTCAGCCTGAGCTGGGACACTTTACAAAGTACGATGATATTGTCAGACATTCCACAATGGGTTCAATAGCTATGGTAGCTCCAAAGATTTCTCTCCGGCAGGGCTCGGGTTACAATTACGTGGTAACTGACGTATATCACGAT
The DNA here is from genome assembly GCA_009830355.1 of Cherax destructor. NCBI lineage: Eukaryota > Metazoa > Arthropoda > Malacostraca > Decapoda > Parastacidae > Cherax > Cherax destructor. Next base: position 19,192 of record WNWK01000199.1, on the reverse strand, counting down.
GACTAATCACACAGGAAAATGGAATTTGAGGGAATGTTCAAGAAAGATAAGCGGTAGTAGGGCCGTGTAGCACAAATGTTTTGTTCTATCTCTCATTATTCTTCAACATACATTAAACATAAAAGTTTACTATTTTTTTTCTACTGGGTCAAATCACTAGAATGAATAACGCTATGGTTAATGTCATTAATTTTAAAATATGAAGATTATAAATGGTTTGACTATGTAGGAAGCCCCGCTTATACAGCAGGTTATACAGCAGGTTATACAGCAGGTTACCTCTGTAAAGCTAAAATCGCTGTAAAGTGAAACTACTATTATCTTTTATTTTTCCTTTCAAATGTATATATGTAAAAGCTTGATAGCATGTTTACATTATCATATATTAAGTGAGCAATATAGCTAGGCCTAAGAAATGCATATACAGTACACACATTACTTACCTTAAAATATTTTCGTCCTTAGCTTATAATGAGTGAATTATTTATCGTAGGAATCTGAATAAATGAAAAAGCGCTGTAAAGTGGGGCCCTCCTGTAAAAAAAAAAATTTTTGTTTGCTTCAGATGTAACCCGGTATGAGTGCCAGAAACTGGCACTCATACCGGGGTACAGTAAGTTCAATTTGAATTAAAGACCAATAATTAAACAGTATTATAAACGTATCTATATTTTTCTTGAATTCCTAATGAAAAATATTAATTATGTTAGAACCTTGCTTGTTTTCTGAGGTCCGGTTCAACGCTGCTGACAAAGGTCATCACATGTATAATGAGGCGCGTGTTCACAACAAACCAAACTGTCTTTAAAAATATAATTTTTTTTTGTAAAATATATTTTTCATTGCTATATTTTTATGCTTTATTATGGTTTATAATTTTATACCAAAGGTTGTTCAGCAATCTCGCCAAACCTTGCTAAAATGTGTCATATAAATTACGTTAAACCCAGTCTACCTTAGTTCAGTCAAAATTTATATAACATAAATGAAAAATATTAATTTTGACTTTTTTTTTTTTGACAACTAATACAACAATATATTCACACGGCTTGTTTGGTCAAATGATCGCTGGTGTGTAAGAAACAATCATGTGTTCTGCCTACTAAACCCACTCATGTACTTGTCTAACCTCTTTTTACAGAATGGAGTTTTTTCACTCATCCACAACTCTATTACCAAACCAGTGCTTAGTATATCCTTTCCAACTTAAACCCATTGCTGCGAATTTTGTCTTGGTTAGATATTTTCAGCTCATTCTTTATATAATCTTTATTCGTGCCTTTCACTTCAGTCATGCCCCCAGTCCATTTCTTGAAGGAGATGAAGCAACTCGAGAACGTCTAGAGGTCTGATACTAGGTTAGTCTCAGAGCTGAGGGGACCGAACTACCAGAATAGACTAAAATTAACTGACCCTCACTTTGCTGGCTGAGTGAAGAGTCTGGGGGGGGGATGTGATTGTTTATATCTGTTATGTTTAATAGTTCCGAGGATCACTGTCTCGGCAGCCTGGTCTCAGACCAAGCTGCGGAAGTACTGAAATATTGCAGGGAATACTGCAAGAAATATTATAGAAAATATTGTAAAAATGAGAACTACTATATTAGGAAACACGTAAAGTGTTAACGTATACTGAAGGTGAATGAGAATTTGTGCTCATGAGACAAAGGCAAGACCAGCAGTTCAGGCAGACTGCAATATTTTTAACAAGTTTCCTGTTGACAGTGTTGACAGGACAGTAGTGCTCCCCTGGATGGTTAAGAGCCTTGCCAGGCTGGATAAGGAAAGAATACCTGACATGGAAGGAAATAGAATAAAGGGGTATAAAGCTGTAAATCTGGATTAAGACGCAAGGATGTTAAGAAATGCTTTTCATTGTATAGTAAAGGAAAAAAAAAGATGGAACGAAGGAATAAGGCAATGGAAGGAAATTTTTTGTCAAAGTGAAGGTGATGGGGAAAAAGGAGACCTGCAGGAACTATGCTAGTGTATTTAAGTAGCTACCATTATTATTATTTAATGATTCACCGGGGAAAGCGGAGCTTTAAACCTTTGGGGAATGGGAAGCAGTCAGGTTCGATCCAAAAAAAAGTTCATTTACGTGGATCAAGAGCCCCTTGCCAGCAATAGTGCACCTTCCTGGAGGTGACTTGAGACTGGTATGACAATAATACACATGGGTATCTTTACCCAGAAAGATTTCGTCTGCGCAGCAGGCTTTATTACTCTAACACGTAGGACTGAGGACGTTGCCTTGTATACTAGAGCCAGTGGAAGTAGTGGAGAGATGCGGCAGTGGAAGTAGTGGAGAGATGCGGCAGTGGAAGTAGTGGAGAGATGCGGCAGTGGAAGTAGTGGAGAGATCGGCAGTGGAAGTAGTGGAGAGATCGGCAGTGGAAGTAGTGAGAGATGCGGCAGGAAGTAGTGGAGAGATGCGGCAGTGGAAGTAGTGGAGAGATGCGGCAGTGGAAGTAGTGGAGAGATGCGGCAGTGGAAGTAGTGGAGAGATGCGGCAGTGGAAGTAGTGGAGAGATGCGGCAGTGGAAGTAGTGGAGAGATGCGGCAGTGGAAGTAGTGGAGAGATGCGGCAGTGGAAGTAGTGGAGAGATGCGGCAGTGGAAGTAGTGGAGAGATGCGGCAGTGGAAGTAGTGGAGAGATGCGGCAGTGGAAGTAGTGGAGAGATGCGGCAGTGGAAGTAGTGGAGAGATGCGGCAGTGGAAGTAGTGGAGAGATGCGGCAGTGGAAGTAGTGGAGAGATGCGGCAGTGGAAGTAGTGGAGAGATGCGGCAGTGGAAGTAGTGGAGAGATGCGGCAGTGGAAGTAGTGGAGAGATGCGGCAGTGGAAGTAGTGGAGAGATGCGGCAGTGGAAGTAGTGGAGAGATGCGGCAGTGGAAGTAGTGGAGAGATGCGGCAGTGGAAGTAGTGGAGAGATGCGGCAGTGGAAGTAGTTCACACCCATAAGGTGGGCCATAGATTTGCTAAATCTATGGCCCATTTTATTGGCCTGACCTACTACTAGTGGGTCCTGACAACATGTGACGGCGTCTTCAACTACTGCACCTCGCCACTTTTTTTTCCGGTCACGGTATAAAAAGTTCCGTCCTCAAGTCTTTGTATTGCATTAATAAAACTTGCTGCGCAGATGAAACGTCTCAAAAATGCGCAAGTGCTCAGACTCTGATTACATTACTGACATAATAAGATAAATGTAAGATTTTAAACGAGTGACTCTGAGAAAAAGCAGATGAGTATATTGTTTTTCCGACGTTTTGATCTGCCATCGGCTTTCGTTAGAATAGGATAACTAACGTAATTTAACCAAATTTAACAATCTGAACGTGTACACGTCTCGCACATAGGAGTAAGAAACTTGATGTTTCAGTCCGACTTGGACCATTAATTAGTTACACACTAGCTTGTGTGACCGCAACGTCACATAAGTTTTTGCTATGCTCGAGTTGTTTGTGTATTGTTCCAGTCACGGTATTGTGCCTGTGTGTTCTTTCATCTAAACCTAACTAAAAACACCTGAACATGGCGTTCTTTATTGATTTCAATGTAGCAACAGCCATTTAAACGCTGAGAAGTCGCTGGAAGGTCATCGCACTGGAAAAACAAACCTTTGCTTATTGATCACCGTTGCTTTTCGCACGGTCTGTCATAAGTTTAAAATTTTAACTTTGGTAAAAAAAAAAGGGTCACGTAGAGGCGCGCGAGCCACAAATCACCTTTGCTCTTCCCGTGGACGTAAAACATTGAAGACAAGGTGCCACCGCGCCGTGCCACCACACTGTGTCAGACACACGAGTGACCACTCACAATAAAAGTAACATTACTGGGAAAGTTCACAGAGGGAGAGCCTGAACAAGCACGTGACTCGACTTTTACTTTTCACTAAACAAACTAAACTTTCTGAACGTGGCTCGCGAAATTGTAAAAAAAACAGTTGTAACCATCTGGGAGAACAGGTAGGGATGCTAACCCTAGCATCCCTGTGCTCTAACAGTTAGCATGCTGGCCTAAGAGTTGTCTAAGTAGGTATATTTCTATGCACTAGGAATTGCACTAGTTAACATAGTCCTGAAACCGGCACTGGCCTGCTAGTTTCAGGACCGACTTATCAGAGGGTTCAAATCCTGCCCATTCCGAGAGTTCTTAAATGTGGTTGACATGTGTAAGTGTTTCCTTCTCCTTTATAACTCATCCTGGACACACTGTTGCTTTTACTCTAAACTTTTGCTCCATCAAGTGCTGAACTTGTGGAGCCACAATTAAATTTGTTGTTGCCGAAGTCTTAATTGAATTGTTTCCAGCTTGAATAAAGCTTTTTGTAAAGACAAAGGTGATGGGTTAGCCATCTGGGGGTAAAGCTTTTATTTGATCCCCCTAACCTCTGAAGGGGTTATTTAAGATGATACAAGAGTGTCAGCTGAGGAATGAATGTTTAGACGATGTAGAGATGTCCTCACTGTTCACTTCGTGAACATCCTAAAGACAGCTGGGTCAGGTGGGGAACATGTGTTCCATCACATCCTAAAGACAGGTGGGTCAGGTGGGGAACATGTGTTCCATCACATCCTAAAGACAGGTGGGTCAGGTGGGGAACATGTGTTCCATCACATCCTAAAGACAGGTGGGTCAGGTGGGGAACATGTGTTCCATCACATCCTAAAGACAGCTGGGTCAGGTGGGGAACATGTGTTCCATCACATCCTAAAGACAGCTGGGTCAGGTGGGGAACATGTGTTCCATCACATCCTAAAGACAGGTGGGGAACATGTGTTCCATCACATCCTAAAGACAGGTGGGGAACATGTGTTCCATCACATCCTAAAGACAGGTGGGGAACATGTGTTCCATCACATCCTAAAGACAGGTGGGGAACATGTGTTCCATCACATACTATGTTAATAAACTGTCAGGTTCACACTGCATTGTCAACTACACTTCATCTTAGGTTGTCAACTACTTCCCTTACCTAACCTATTGTCAACATTTTTTTTTTTTTGAGGCACACTAGTCTGGTAATTATACAAGGAATGCAAAAGCCACTCATGTTTACCTGCTGTGGGAATGTGTATTCCGGATTCATATACACGTATTGGAGATCATTAATATGTAAATCCTCCAGAATAAGAATTTAGGATAGGTATCTTAGGTTTGCTGGAGAAAAAAATCAATATTATTATGTGATCTGTTAGAAAATGTATATAACCAGCCACCTGAGAAGACTCCCTGTAGACCTGGAATGTAACTTAACTATGTTAAAACTATATATCAAAGACTTTCCTTGTTAAGCGGCTGCTGCCGCTGCCTGTATTGCCATACATCGTAGACAAAAGTTTCAAGTTATTCCAGCATTACCTTCGCGTGCTTTGTTTTTTTTGTTATAGAAGTGCTATAGCGCTGAAATATTCGAACTGAACACTGACATTGGAAGGGTTTTAGGAATAGATATGACACTAGTATTTCACGTCAGCCGATATGAGAAGCGGGGTCAAGAGCTACAGCTCAACACCTTTCTCCAACTCCGCAAACATAAGTAGATGAACGTCGGGAAATAAGTGACCGACTGCAGAAGTGTTTATTGTACAAAGTTTCACCACAAATTTGCTGTCCAGCACATGAAACAGAAAATAACATGTAGAATATATAATTTGTGATTTTTTCCCACTCATGTTTCATGTAATTGTGGTGAAACGTTATACAAACAAGACTTCTGCAGTCAGCGTCTTACTCGCTGTACTCTCGTTTCTTCATCATTTTCCTAGGTAAAATGTAATGACATATACGGGTGCCTAAAGTACCCGGGATGACTAACATTCACAATATTAAATGCTTGGAATTTAAAGAGATTAGCTGTGTGGCTTAATGCAGAGAATAGCTGTGTCCAGCAGTGCCGTGAGTGTCGTATTAAGGCAGAGAGAGACTCGCTCATCTCTTCTAGGGACATGGTTTGCCTGGAGGGGGTTCCGGGGGTCATCGTCCCCACAGCCCAGTCCATGACCAGGCCTCCCGGTGCATCAGGGCCTGATCAACCAGGCAGTTACTGCTGGTCGCACATAGTCCATTGTACGATTCACAGCCTGGCTGTGATTCGTACGTAGGGAGTGGGAACGTGTTTGAAATATTCCTTTTGTCCATAGTACTAGTGTACTAACCAAAACACTAGTTGGTTAATACTCTATATCTTAAGCTCTATTACACTCTTCACTTCAGCAGCTGATTAAAACATAATTGCAGGTATATGGAATCCCCTCGACGTTTTCTCGCACGGTTATTTTTATAAACCAGTCAAAAAAGGATTACACTAAGTGTCCACTTTATTAGGTACACCCTTCTAGTACTGGGTAGGGGCCTCTCTTTGCTTCCCCATAACAACCTCAATTCTTCATGGCACGGATTCAGCAAGGTGGTGAAAACATTCTTTGGAAATTCTAGTCCATGTTGACATGATAGCATCACGCAGTTGCTGTAGATTTATCGGATGCACATTCATACTGCGAATCTAACGTCCCATCACATCCCAAAGGTTTACGCCAAATTCTGTTTTACCATCTGCATGTCGCAGCAGAAATCGCGATTCGTCAGACCAGGCGACGTTTTTCCAATCTTCAATTATTCAGTTTTGGTGAGCCTGTGCCCACTGCAGTCTCGGTTTCCTGTCCTTAGCTGACAAGAGTGGAACCCAGTGTAGTCTTCTGCTGCTGTAGTCTCTCCTTCAGGGATCAACGTGTTCGTTCAGAGATGCTCTTTTGCATATCATTGTTGTAATGCCTAGTTATTTGAGTTACTGTCGCCTTCCTGTCATCTTGAACCTGTCGAGACTATTCTCCTCTGATCTCTTATTAACAAGGCGTTTTCGCCTACAGAACTGCCGCTCACCGGATGTTCGTGTTTTTCACATCATTCTCTGTAAACTCTTAAGAGAGTTGTGGGTGAAAATCTCAGGTGATGAGCAGTTTAAGATACTCCAAGCACTCCGTCTGGCACCCATAATCATTCCACGGCCAAAGTCACTCACATTACATTTTTTTCCCATGCTAATGTTTGGTCTGGACTAACCTCTTGGCCATGTATACATGCTTTTACATATTGAGGTACTGCCACGTGATTAGCTGATTACATATTTGCATTTACCAGCAAGTGCACAAGTGTACCTAAAAAATAGTGGCCCCTGAGTTTATATATAACAGCAGTTGAGTGTCTGCCATCAGGTGTGTATCTCGTACCATTACCTGTGTACTTAAGCAGCTGTTTAAATACTACACCGAGTTAGAAATATACTTTGTGTTAATAAGTAAAATTTTGTCTTGTATCATGGAGTGAGCGGTGGTTGCCTAAACTGGGAAAGCAATTACCTTCAGGAGCTTACTCTGGAGATTGAACACGCTCTGGAGGAAGGAAGGAGATGGGTGTCGGAGAGGTATCTCGGCAAGCCTCCACGAACTTGCCCACCACTGACCATCTATATGTGGTTCCCAACTGCAGGGTTGCCGACACAACAAAGTAAGGTGGTTGTTTAAGGTGAAACTACTAAAATTGTCTCAGTGATGACATGTTCAATCTACGGTTCACTTGAACACTACGCAACTAATGATATCAAGTTTTGATACTTGTACTGAACTGATGCTACTGTCATTACTCACTGCAGCTACAATACTTGTAAATGATTCTTGATCGTTCGTATCAATCCTGATTAACTCATTCAAAAGGCACGGTACGAGTTTAGCGCTTCCCCATGGATTTAGTAATACTGTGTTTTTCACATAGTATAACTAGAGTTCTCTCAGTTTTCTAGTTTTAATAAATGCCTCGTTATGAATAACGTTTTATTTTCCGACGGGGGTTGTAATTGTCGTATTGGTTTAGCGCTTCTATTTGATTATAATAATAATAATAATAATGTAATTGTCGTGTAGGAAGTGAAGATGGCGTGCTATATAAAAGGTTGGCAAACACTGATATTCAGTATATGTTCCTGGCTACAGTGTTGCTGTATGTTTGTTAATTGATGCTCTACTAGTATTTATCTTCCCCAATTAGTTTTTTCTTTTAATAAATATCCACTTCGTGTGAATGTTTATAAATTTGTCACTTTAATAAATGGCTGACGAAGTCAGAATAATTCTCATGATCAAGATAAAGATGGGAGTATCACCACATTTATCTATACACTTTTTATATATATAAACAGTGGAATTTGTAGTCATGATATGTGATTAGGCAAATTGAAGTTTGCAAACCACTTTATATCCATTTTCACCTTGCATGTATCTAGGAAGGTACTACCGCCTTCTCTCCGTGTATGAAGTAGAAGCTAGTCAAACGTTTTGCACTCTGGCAGGATATCTGATCTTATTTTTGTCTCGTGAACGTGTAAGCTGGAAAGTAGATCTTAGTAACCTCTATTTGCATTCAGTACATTTGTCTTTGCTAGTTCTTAATCTTGTTTTATTTTATTTCCCATTTATGAGGCGTGTTCTGGGACCAGTTCCCCGGGTGGTAATTCCTGGAGCTCTAGAATATTTAAAAATAGTGTGGCGCAATGAGAAGCTGATCTGTTTTGACGTAATGCGATTTATTCATCAGTTCTAGGATTAGAAGGGATAAGAAAATGATTAATCATGACACTAATGTAAAAATCGGAGGGATGGGTCGGGATATATTTCCATAGTTAATCCTGCACACACAATCTTAATGGAGAAATTTATAGCCTACGTAATGACGCCAGGAGCCTGAGTTAATCCAACATTTTTATTATCCTCCAGCTTCTTTGAGTTTCACTGCAACCTTTCTCAGTCTCTTTAAGTTTACCACTAGGCCACTATATTTCTCAACTTTTAGCATTTAAGTTATCCCACAATAAGTCGAAGCAGTCAGTTTGTCCACTATCTATGTTTCTCTGTTGGTTATTAGTCTAAGAAAAATTACCTGGCACGGGTCTTTATCATGAGATGGCTTTTCCAGTGGTCTTGGCAAGACGGGATTGTCTAAGGACACGTGGATGTAGGGTAGCCGTTGCTCTATGGCAGGATACGGCAATGTAAGCCGCCCTGGCTTACCGGTCAGACTCCTCTGGGTTTGCTAAAATTGCATCTCAGCAGGATCCTTGCCCCTACAACTCATTTTTAACTTCTGTTTTTTAAAAATTACTATACTGCCATAATTCCTCTATCCATAACTTTGCTCTCTTCCTTCCTTCCTTTATTTTTCAGCTTTGTGGCATATCCAGTGATTATCCAGTGTGTATCTCTTAGGCATGGCGGACAGACTTGCCGACTTAGAGGCATGTCACACCGTCTTATCCAGTCACCAGTGTGGCTCAACCACATTCACCCAGTCCCCCGGCTTTATATCTTAGCAACCTGTCTTCCCACAATTCTCAGTGTTCCTAGATGTGAACTGACCTTCCCCATCCCGTAAAACCTTCTGGCTTGCGTCACAATCCTTCCCAATCCGACACCGTAGATAGAGGCTTGCCCACGACTTCCCTCCTCGCCGGCTTGCCCCAGTCTGGTGCGCGAGGACGCGCCAGATTATACTCCCAACTACAACTTTAATATTCAATTTCTCCTCCGACCCTGCCTCCTTTTCAGGTGGAACCTCGTTTGTAAGTCTTTGTAGGATAGTTGACTTTTCGGTGATATATTAGTTGGGCTACATAAAATATTAGGTATTTCATACCACATCACCTTTTTTTTTTTTTTTCAATAATATAATGAAGTAAAGGGCGAGACAGTTTTGTTGAGTCATTCTCTGGGATAGGGCGACGTGACCGAAAAAATAGGAAATAACTCTAAAAATATTTTAGCTGTCAATTTTGAACACTGAACTTAATGCATCAAAAATGAATGAGGAACTTTCATTTAGCTACCATGAATACATTATTTTTTGTTGCATTCTAACCTAACCATATATTGGGGGATATATTTTTCTTGCTTTGTGTTGCCAGTTTTGTTAAGCAAATTAATATTACCATTTTCCTTCAATAACTGGAGAATACCGACCACTTCTGATCGGCTTCGTAACTTTAATACTGGTGTATATTACTTAGAGGAAGGCTTGGAATAATGTTGCTCTGTGTAGGTGTAAATGTGCCAATTTACTAACGTAGTTAATATTATTGGAATGGTTGAAATCAGTGCAATAGAATGCCTCTTTAAGTCGACTTCAAACCTATAGAAAATTTTGTTGTATTCTGCAGTTTAAGATTATTCGTACAATTTTTGGAGTATCACACTTCTGGACTATTAAGAAAATGGGCTATCAAGCTGCAGTATTAAACAGACCTTCAAGATCCACACCCTGTAAATTTTTACACTTTTCTCACTCGGTCGGAAGATATTTTATTTTTATCTGAATACCACAAAAATATTAAATATTTAGCAAAATTTAAAATATTTATTATTTCTAGACGACGTTGTGGTCTATTTGTCCTTTCACAGGCGGATGACCTTGAGTTTTAAGACCAGTCTATCGATCTCTGTGATATAAACAGAAGAACCTCCCAGAAAATAAGTCTCGGGCACTGAAGGGTTGTCAGTCTCTCAATTCTGTGGGAATCACCCACCCAGTATCAGTGTGATTGTATTGAGTTATACTAGTGGTCTTCGACTGGTTCAGCTCTGTGTGTGTGTGTGTGTGTGTGTGTGTGTGTGTTATTCACTGTTATTCAGTCTAAGATGGCATCAGTATTCACATTTACTGGCCACAGCACAAGGCATCATCCATCTAACCGTCCCTTTAAGAATTGGGCAAATTTTCTTATAAGTATTGCTCTATATAATTCTTCATACACAGGACTAAGAATGTTTCCCAAAGTCATTGTATACTTTTGGTTTGGTAATAGAAGTTATTGTTAAACGAAAATTTTCAATGTAAAATGCAAAGTTTGAAGATCGTTGATTACTTCAGACCAAAATGGGTTAGCATGTTCTTGTAATTCCTTTTCAGAATGTCTGACAGATCTTTCACAGGTAGACTACTATAGTAAATAAAATTGTCACGATATAAGTAACTAATTATTAATTATATCTAAAGCAAAAAAGTTAGCTGTTTCATACATGCGAATCTTACCCCTTGACTACAACAGCAGTCAAAACCATAACATATGGACAGTTTGCACAGTAGGATACAGACCCAACCCAGCTAATAATAGGTCTACCTGCACTGCCTGTGTTTAGGATCTTGATTAATCTATATAAATATGATAGTGGAGGACCAAGCTGGAAGTTATTTAAATCCGCATTTGTCTTAGGGCAAATTATAGTATTTGGAGAGTATGGTAAGGTTCAAGAGACCAGAAACCGGTAATGCTGGCTAATTTAGCTTAGGAGACTAGGTCAGCACGAGCTGAAAATGAAACCTCACAAACACTTGTGAATTTGTGAACACAAGAACCACACCCCACACAGTGCTGTGTCTGCTACTTTTCTAACGAGGTATATTATACTCACAGAAATACAAGACAGAGACGAGAGACGTGTGCAACATTATTAAAGGCTGATGAAGTCTCCTGGCGGCCGTAACTTTTTCTTAATGAAGTTACCTAACGTTGCACACTTTGTTTTTTTATACTTTATTTGCGACTGTGTAAAACCAATTAAGAATAGGAACAGGTCGGAATGTAGATACTATAAGTGAGCTTTGTTTACAAGATGGTCAGATAAGTAGCTGCTGAGTTAAACTACATAGTTGTAAAGTCATGTAGATCAGGGAAGATGAAAGGAAAGCAGTTAGTGTACATGTAGTTCCGGAAGAAAGAATCCTACATAATCGATGAAATACTACACAAACATCAGCTGAAGGGTCGTGTCAGGTGCATAATTCCAGCAACATGAGAAAACTGACAGTCTTCAGATAATTTCATGTTTAGTCAGATGTATGTTACTTATGAATTATTCAACATCGACATAGTCCAAATCTTATAACAAGTTTTTAGGACAGACATAGGGATAGTGGATTCATGATGGACAAATTTAAATTTAGAAATACGTAGGCAAGTGTTAGATTAATGTAATAAATTTCCAGGCAGTGCCAGTGAGTAGCTTTAAAAGTAGGTTAGACAAATGCATGAGTAGGAATGGGAAGATGCGAGTAGGAGATGCCTAGCATGGATCATTACCCCTCGTTCATTATGTTCCTATGTTGTATCCAAGTTATTCAAAGAACACTGTGAAAGGGAATTATCTGAATCTAACTACTTTTAAAGTGAGAACCAGAGGCCTCACTATACCTTATACTCCTCGGAATTGATAAGAATGAATGGAGTTTTGTAGTAAGCCACGTATGCAATGCTCTTTCCTCTAGCGTGTGATACGTATTCTAATTAAATGTCTTGAGTGTTTTGTACGTGTCTATTAAACAATTGCGCATTTTTGTACTGGGTACTTGTACCAACGTGGATAGAAAAATTGGAGAAATATCATAGCTGGAACAAATAGAGATCGTTTACGGCTCACATTGAGCCAATGAAACATCTAAATTATTGGGAACGCTTTCAAGTCTTGAACATGTACTCATTGGAGCGGAGGAGAGAGAGATACATGGAAAGTACTCGAGGGCCTGGTCCCAAATCTGCACACTGCCATAATAACATACTGGAGTGAGAGATATGGGAGGAAGTGTAAAATAAACCCAGTGAGGAGCAGGGGTGCGGTGGGGACAATAAGGGAGCACTGTATCAACATCCGAGGTCCCAGACTATTCAACATCTTACCAGAAGATATCCGAAACACGGCTGGAACAAGTGTAGAAACCTTCAAGAGGAAACTGGACAAGTACCTTCACCAGGTGCCAGATCAACCAGGCTGTGATGGATATGTGGGGCAGTGGGCCTCCAGCAGCAGCAGCAGCGTAGTTGTCCAGGCAAACAGCAGACGAGCCTGGCCCATGGCCGGGCTGAGAGTAGAGAAACTCTCGAAACTCTTCAAATGTATATCAAAGGGATGAACGGGCCAGGGACAACGAGCCACGGTACGGAGGGGGATTGAACTCGCGGTGGGTCGTAAACCTTCAGACGGACGCGTTAGCCACGAAGTACATAGAAATTAAAAACAGATGAGCTGCAGGAATATTAGATAATACTTTTCAATCATTGTATAGTAGAGAAATTCCATGCACAATGTAATGAAAGGGTATGACAGGGCCCAAAAGGCAGATAACTGCGAGTCTGCTGCATGCAAATAAATCCGCCAGTATATATGTGGATATGAGGACATGAATAAATCTTGTATGTCATTGTGTTTTAATGCGTATCAGTAACATTGTTTTATAAATTAATTTTTAGAGACCGAGTCGATATTTGTGTGTTTTTAGTATAACAAATTATAAGTGAAGTGGCGAGGGTTACGTTCGGCGAACATTTTGTGTAGCAGTAAAAAACAGTGCCACGATGTAAAGTGTACACTTGTGGTGCACCCGCCACTAATACCAACACTTCTACACTGGGAGACTTACCACCATGGTTATCATGAAGGATTCTAACATTATTGACTTAAGTGACACGGAGGTGAGTGCAGGCGTAGCAGTGAGAACCTCAGAGCCCAACGGCAGCGCCCCGCCGCCCCCAGCAGGCGCGGCACTGGCCGCTGCTGTAGCGGCAGCGGGTGCAGGCTCGGGTGTGGGCGGCGGGAAGAACCACAACATGGACAGCGACACGGTCATCACCAAGCCAGAAAGACCCACCGTCACCTTTGACCCAAACCCAACAATTCACCTCACCAACTCAGGTAATATTATTAACTACGCACAGCTTCACTTTTCTTAACTCATTGAATGTCTGTATGTTAATAAGATACATTATGGAATTTATACCATTTTATTAATAAGACGTCCCATCCACCACGCTTTATTAATTGGAACAGTTTTCTCAGTAAAATGCCATAAACCGCATAGTGTCTTATTAACAAATTGCACATAAAGATAGACATTTCTCTCCCTCCTGTACCATTATTAGGTTACTTGATGATGGTCCAGGATGAACCGAAACAGTTTACTTTCCAGTTTCTTGGTTATGAATTTTCATCCACATTATGAATGTTGTTATACGTTAACCTCTGATGTAAGGGAACATTATGCAACGAAACATTTTTACAAGATAAACGTAATGAGCTAAGTTCCATAGGTTCCTTCACCAACCACTCTTTACTTGACGCTGTAGCCTCTCAACCTTTCAAGAAGTGCCTTGATGTTTGTGGTGGGCTCTTGATTCAATAAGCTGGAGCTACCCACATTACTTGAATAATACTGAATACGTTTCATTCCCCAGGCGCTTCATGACCCCCATGGGGGAGGGGGGGGGGTTGGACTTTGTCCACAGACCTTTTCCTATTTCAAAAATTTATTGCAACAATATGGTAACATAAAATTGAGTTCTTTGCATATAATAACATAAGGAACATGAAGTTCCCTGACATGGATGTTATGGTTTCATTAATTGGTACCCCCCCACCCCATCCCACCCCCACGCTTCCCTGATATCACGTCTTTAGTCTTTCTGTGGGGGGGGGGACCTGTAAGAGATTGTTTTCCTGATATAATTAACTGACACTAAAACACCCCGTGTAATAAGAAGGCAAATAAATGACTGTCGACAACGTGACGAAAGTGGACGTGAAAGAATTCACACCTGTCTGAGACTTTCATTGACAACGTTTCGGTCCTCGGATTCACACCTCTTCAAATTTTGAAGTGGTCAAGAAACAAGCTTTTTTTCACTAAAGGGGTTCAAAGTTCATATTTTTTTTTTAATTTTCAATTGTTGTAACAATTGCTACATTCTCCTTTAATTTATTCCGTTATTCTAACACAGTGCTAAAAACCTCCTAGTATCTCTTTGGCTTCACTCTTGTCTCAATTTTCATCCGCTGTCTTGTTATCTGTTGTACGCAAACAATCCTCTAATCTTAATCTTCCATGACGTTGTATGTGGTTATGTCACTGGAAGTGAACATGTTCATAAATTGAACAACCAACCAGTCAACATTTTATTCGTAATATGCCGAACATCTGTAGAAAACTTTATTTCCTGTGTTATGGTGTTCTTGTAAACAATTTTTGAAATGGGAAAAGGTCTATAGACGTATGGTATAATCAGTAGCTAAAATATTTATATTTGTTTAGCTAGTATTTTATTTATAGTTTCTCGTGGATAGGCTTGCAGTAAATGTACTTTGCTATTAAAAGTTATGCGTCCAATGAAATATTGCTGGATTGATAGCGTCTTAAGACAGTGTACAATGTCTGCTAATGTTGTGCACGAACATCACCAAAGCTACAATATGTGATAATCAAATCTTTATTGATATAATGTGTTAAAATTTACTTGGTATGTTCTGTATTATAAAGTCGACATTTAGAATATTTTATGCTAGGGAGCAGATTCATGATGCAACAAATGTTAGTTTACATTTCTTATTAGTCTGGTTAGAGTACAGAAGTAAAACCACATCGAGGGTATGACATTGTGGAAACCACTGCGTCTAACGAGCGATTCATTTTCTTGTCACTCTGGATAAGATGGTGAGAAGCGTGAAGACATTGCAAGAGACTCCACTCCTAGATGTTTCCACTCGGCTTGAGGCTGTAAATAGTAATTTGGCCATTAGCGCAACCTCCCCGAGTTCTCTTTGTCCTCGGGTTCTGCCTTCTTGACTTCTTTGAATTTCTTCTTTATTTTTAACGATTCTATTTTTTATTGTAAATTAGTAGCTTGCACTCTGGGTTAATAGTTTTCTCATAATATAACGTATTCTTTGACCATTTTCCTAGTATATTTGGTAATGTCATGCTGGAGTTCTTAATCTGCATACACAAGCGTATTCAAGTTATTGTTTGCTGTGTGTATATTCTTGTATTACGATTTTCAGTGAAAATTTACATTAATGAATAGGGTAACGTATGTTCAAATATTTTCATATAAAAGTGGTTTAGATTTTTTTATAATCCATTAAAAGTAATTGTTTTTTTTTATACTTGAATATTTTTAGTATCATAGAGCGTAGATTAACTACCCAGGAGATGGAAGAAAACAATGATTGTTGGTAAATATGACGAGTTCAGAAACTACTGAATATGGTAAAAACAGCCTCTTGAACCACTCATGTGAATACCTTGTATAGTCAAGTGACTCCCTCCGCATAACATTTGGAGTTTTATTGATATAAATCACAATACTATTCTTGTCAGGCTCATGTGTTGTGAATGACGCAGTGTTGTGACCTCCGTGCTCTCCCCTTCACCGGGCGCCAGTCAATACTCCATCCAGGTGACTGTCAAAGTTCCCCCCTCCCCCTTTATTATTCACCCCTGTGGTCCCCTCGTGTCAAGAATTGCTTGTTTAATGTTTTGCACCCTGCCAGGGTTGTTGCTTTTTCTCATCAACATGTACGATGGAAGAGAATGCTTTATACATATAGAATGTGTGCACGCACGTCCGTGCATAGATTATTCCAAGTACCACATTATGTATGGGAACAGTAGAAGACTTTCAATTGTTTAGGTGATCGCTCATCATCAGGTAATATAAAATATTACATTGGAATGCAAGACATTAAAAACAGGTTTGTTATAAAAAAATAATGACAGGATAAAACAGTATAAAGACTAAGAACATACCGAGGAGACTAGTTACCCCAGGTGAAGGCTGACTGGCAGGTCCTGCCTACATGCATACACTGTACTTGGCATGCAGATCATGCTTACATGCATACACTAAATACGAAAATCTACACAGGGGAGATGGCTATATCAACGTAAATAATGCAACGTTGAACACCATCACTAAGTTCCTGTTTGAACTGTCTAATATACTCTTCATCTTTGTGTTCTTGAACCTGTTTCCAGTAACTTGACAGTGAGTTCAGTGTACTCTAGTGACCTCCAGTCACCAGATCGCAATTCAATAGAGCACCTTTACGATGTGGTGAATCGGAAAATTAGCATCATGAATGTGCAGCCGACAGATCTGCAGTCAGTGCGTAATGTTATGATCAACATTGACTAGGTCTATCAAAGGAATGTTTCCAGCAATTTGTTGTCCCACGAAAAATTCAGGCTGCTCTGATAGCAAAGTGGGGTACTACCCAGCACTAGAAAGGTGCACCTATTAGGGACCACTGTGTAAATATGTATATGGCGTGCCGAATAGGTAAAATTGGTCAGTTAGCAAGAACTCGTTTAAAATTGTCCTTTCTAAAATTATCTCTTATACGTTTAAAGATATATTTTTTGCATTTATGTTAATGTAAAATTTAATTTTGTACCAAAAGAAACTTAGAAAACTTACCTAACGTAACAAGCTCAATTTAATTTAGCCTAAATCAACTAAATATATTCTAGATAAGTTTACAATAATTTAATGATAAACACAATGAAATATTTTTTTTGTTAGGTCCAGAATGGTTCTTGCGAAATTATTGCATACACAATTTTTCGCTTGCCTTATTCGGCAAGAAGAGCATTGCTATTTAAGCCAAAATCGCAAGTTTTACCTATTATTTCCTACACATGATTTTCACGGTCCTGCTTGTGTTACCAAAGCAAACTTTGTCACACTTCTTGCACAATATTCTGTTAACGCTAATGTGTTTTATAGATTTTTGTTTGATAGACATTCACCGATTCTTTACTGATTTGTCTTGGCAATCATTGTTACTGCCAGATACCTTGTCTGTAATGAACAGTGTGTAGTGCGTCCTTGTGTACAAACTTAACATCTCTTGGCATTATTATTATTATTATTATTATTATTATTATTGTTGGTAGTGGCTTTGTGAGGAACAAGAGCAGTAGTGAGCATCACCATCTGCCCGCACGCTTACTTTATATGCAAGCAAACAGAAAGTGATGCTTTATGGCGTTAAAATGTTAGCCACAACGTGGGTTTTGGAGAATTGACAAGTGCAACCCATTAGTGTCACTGGTGGGTTAGCAGCTTTCCTCTCCAGTACACACACATTAACTCTCACAGCAGTTCTTGATAGTCTGCACATGTGTTAATATTATACTTTACTAATTTATTAACGCAGAAATGTAATTTAGTGTAATTTTCGTTAACCATTTACTTGAATTAGTACAGTGTTGTCTCGACTACGGTAATTCTGATAAATTAATGAAGGCATTTTTGCTTCACAAATTTTTATCCAGATGAGCCCTCAAGGGATGTTCCTTGATGCTGGTGAGGGGCTTTTGATCTAGGGAATTGGATCTGTGCTCCAATTCCCTGAATTAAGCCTGAATGCCTTCCATTCCCCCCACCACCACGGGCGCTGTATAATACCTACGGGTTATGCGCTCTCCCTTATGATAATCTATCCAGATGAAAGCTGCTGTTTACACCTCGCTCGGGTCGTGAAAGTAACTCCTGAGCCATAAGATTTGTTCGGATTTTTAACCCGGGGAGGATTAGCCACCCAGGATAACGCAAGAAAGTCAGTGCGTCATCGAGGACTGTATTTCCATTGGGGTCCTTCATGTGTAAGGACCCCAAACATTTCCACCCGTGTCGAGGATCGAACCATGGATACTGTGAGAGAGGCTAGAGCGTTTCCAACCAAGCCACGGGACACCTATAAAGAAGTGATCTGTACACTGGGACTAATTATAATCTAGTTGAGGTTGGGTGGGGAAGGGGTCTGGTCTTCCCAAATAATTATTTATATTTACATGAATACTGAATCGTATCCAGAATATTCTTGTGTAGACAAACAGCAGTAAGAACTTTCCAAACAGTCAGGTATGTGTTTTACTCAATTTGCTCTGAACCAGACCTTTGTAAAACTTTTTCCTCTTTAAGGGGGGCTCCTTGACGTGGTAAAGAGGCTATCGGTCTGAGGAATTGGACCTTTTGGTCTTCTTCCTCAGACCGAACCTAATTACCCCCCAATCCCCCCTCCCTTTTCCCATCTCCCCCATCCTCCCTTTTCCCTTTCCTCCTCCTCCTCCTCCTCATCCCTCCCTTATTTCCTTCCCAGTTTTACCCTGGGAGCTTCTCTCCTCAGGCATTCTAGTTCCTAGGTTGGGGGAAGGGTATCGTAGTCCATCCCATTCCGTTGAGGTCCTTGGCGGTGGTGTAGTTTGCCGTGGAATCTGGATCGCCTGGGGATGTCCCGATCCTCTCCGGTCACCCGGGGTGGCTTTGGGTATCTTTCGGGCGACGGTGTATCTCTGGAGGCCACCTTTCGGATT